>CANUEX010146778.1:0-12446 GCA_948099535.1 Jatropha multifida | reverse complement strand
AATACCAATCAATAAAGTTTGGTCCGGTCAATTTATTAGCATCAAGTATGCTACACAGACATAAGTTATTACTCATGGTGATAATTGATCTACAAATAGAGATATCAAGTATTAATTTCATGCAATACTAAATTAAATAAGGTCTTTAATTTTAATTTAGTTTTCCTACTATTTTATTCAAATTAATAACCCTTTCTATTAATTCGAAAAATCCAACGTTTAGATCTCCTAGTAGGCTATGATCCCAATTAACCCATATAACCTTGGATTTTCCCAGTAAGTTATATTGAATTAATTTTGGTAGATAACATAATTTATCAATCACATCCTTATGTGACTCCTGTGTAACCTTCTAGGTTTCAAATATATTGACAACAAATATTAACTAATTAATATTTGAAGGTCAAATACATTGTTTAGTAACATGTCAAGACTATCCAAATATCTGAAAAGTCAAAGTGGTTTGATTTAACCATTCAGTGCATGATTTATCTGTGTAATTAATATCCCTTTATCATTAATGTTCCGATTTAGTAATTAGGCATGAAGTGTGCCTGCTTTACTAAATCATGTTAGTTCTCTTAACCTTAGTCATTGATCAGTTGAATAAAATTTCAAATCTCATTTGCTAATTTCATTCCACCTTGTGCAAGGATTTCTTAATCAATACTAGTAGAGAACAATTAGAACATTTTCCCTAATTTACCTAGGCTGATGAATCCTCTCTTGATTACACAAGTACCTCCATATAGTTCTTATTATGTCTAATTAATTGTTGCTTATTATTTATATAATGAATAATGTGAACAAAAAATCAAAACATAGTCATCCCTATATAAGACAACTTAGTAATCCCAAGTCAAAAGATCACTTACACAATCATCACTAGAGTATTCCATAAACATAGGTAACTCTCCATATGGAATTCTCATGCAGGTCAATTCAGTGGACTTGTTTAAATAACAAGCACCTACATATTAATTTTGGATATCACACATATCTCAGCTTATGAGAACAACTGCTTCATTAGGGAAAGAACATAATATGTACATTAAGGAAAGAACATTATATGTATCAGTCTCAACAGCTCTAATCATTGTCAAATAATGAGGAGAACATCAGGAATGTTTAGAGACATTGCTTTAATATAAATATAAAACTCATAATTATAACTACATTATAATTTATTTTGCAAAGCAATATTGTCTCATGGACTTTATCTTTTACCAAGATTTAATCGATAGAATATAAATGATAAATAAATGCCTTTTATTAATAATCAAATATTTATTACATGAAATATTATATTCCAAAATATAACCAATCAAATTGGCTATAGGGCATATAACTAACAACCTAGGCACGGTTTGAGTCTTTTAAATTATTTGGCTTCTAAAACAATGATCTCACACCACTGGGAGTGACTCATGTCCCATTCCAAGGTAATTAAAGTTCAAAAATATTAGAAAAATCAAAGAACACGCTTCTGCAAATTTTTGGGGAGCTATGACAGACGTCATAGCATTATGACGAACATTACAATGCTTATGGTGAATGCCCAAAAAACTACATAATCGTAAAAAACTGAGTTTTTGCGAGTTTCTCTCACAAATAACTCAATTTTTATGGTTTAACACTAAAAATGGACTGGAAATGAGAAAGAAATAAGGTTCAAACTCTCAATTTACTTTATTTTGAAGAAAAATCCTTGATTTGCTTGAAGCTGATGAAGAACACCTTATGAACTTCAATCTTTGGATGATGATCCAAGTTTATGTGTTTGATTTGCATTTTTAAAAGAGGCTAGACTACAAGACTCGTTGAAATTCTTGCTAGAAAACACTTCTTCTTAACACAAATCAATAAAACTTGTTTAGAGATTGAGTTGAGAAATGAAAATTCAAGAGTTTTGCCAAGCCATAAGACTTTCTCTCCTCCCTAATTTTTGCAACCCCTAATCCCTTAGCCAAGCTCTCTATTTAAAGGCAAACAAGAAGAGCTTGCACTATTTAAGGCTTAAGTGGTATGTCGGCCCCACACATGGACCCCAATGGTGGGTCCCACCTATGGGCCCCACAAACGAGCCGGATTTCAATTTTTTATGAAATTAGTCCAAATGGTGCTCGTAGCTACATTGAGTATGAAATTTATCGTAGGTGAACCCGAAACATGTTTTCGAACCCTGTTTCTGTGCGAATCTTCAAAATGTGAAAATGACCCAATAATCTGATTTCTTAAACTTAAACTATTAGTTCGAGAATCACATCCATCAAATATTCCAAATTCATTTTACCATGAGAAATATCATCACCACTGATGGGCCTATAAAGGCCATAGGTGGGTCCCATATGTGGGCCCCACAAGGGCTATTGTGAGCCCCATTGATGGGTCAATCTAGTTTTGATAAAATCAAATCGAGTGGTGCACTATACAACGTAGAGTGCTGGGACCCTCCACGGGCGAATCTAAGATGCGTTTGTTGGCCCTATTTCGGCGCAAACCCCAAAAACATGAAAAAAACTTATGGGTTATATTTTTAAACTCGGATCATCGTTCTAGGAATCGAATTCCATAGGTGCTTCAACCTCACTTTAACAATAAAGATTATCATCACTAGACCTATTTTTGGGGCAACAATTGAGTGTCTATACTATGGTTGTAATGAAATGGTGCCCTGCATCTCCCATTCTAAATCTTGACATTTGGTTTTATGAACTAAAGTTTGACTATTGACAACTTTGACATAAAAGGGAAAAATCTTAATGAGTTCCTATTGAACTTTTTTCAGTAACTTAAGATCAATGAAATTGTGTACTACCACTATCAATAAGTATTACAATGGATTGGTCCTTAATCGTTCCTTTAATCTTAAGGGTGTTAGGTGATATACTACCCTCCAAAGCACTAAAGGATGTAGCATTGTCCTCAATGGGGTCATCTATGGTAGCCTTAGTATCAACAATCTGACTGTCTAACTTAAGGTCAGTAGCATCCATGGTCAACAGTTGTTTGGCTTTACATATATGACCTAGGAAATACCTATCCCCACATTTGAAATAGGGTCTAGGGATTTTGTTAGGCTCTATAGGTTTAGCAGTTGAGGTCGCAATGGGTTTGGGTGGGTTGAACAAAGGTTTTGAGGGAATGATAGAGTTAGGGGTTTTAGGTGGGAATGGTTTGAAGGGAGTTCTATGGGCTTTAAGGATAGCATCAATGGATTGTTCTTGTAACCTTGCTTATTAAAAAGCTTGTATAAGAGTGGTAGGGTGCAATAACTTGACCATAGGCCGTAACTGAATATTTAAACCACTAATGAAGCTAGATACAAAATATGACTCAGACAACCCTGGGTTATGCTTCTGCATTAGAGATTTAAGATACTTAAATCTCTCTTGGAACACATTGACAATGGTACTTTGATGGACTTTGTTAAACTCTTCTACAATGTCAGTGGGGGTAAGTTCTCCAACCTTGGAATCAAGCATAAGATATTTCCTAAAAAAAAAAAGAAAAAAGAGACTAGCAAGTTCAATCATGTGAGGTCCTTGGATCCCATAAATGAGAAAATACTTATGGCATTCACGCACCCGACCCCTAGGATTTGTGCCATCACACATAGGTAAGTCCATTTTCAAATTTAATGTACTATTCCTTGGGTTTCTTTGTTGTGGACCATTGACTAGTGGAAAAGTGGTGGATGTCCTTGACCTATGAGGTGCCTAGTTAGGTGTTTGAATGGCATTACCACCAACCTCGATTTCAATAAAGTTAAGGTTCCTGTTATGCAAAGGGTTCAAAGGTGATGACCGAGTTCTAGTATTTAGGGTTATTGGGTGGGATGGGTAAGAGGACTCCCCCGATTCCTTAAGAGGAGGAAAAGGAAGTAGTCCCTTATCACCTGGCATGTTTTTCAAGGTCTCAGTCTCAATCAAGGGAGGTAACAAAGACTTACCTTTTTGTGTTGCCTTGAACATCTCCGTTAATTGAGAGAGTTGCTGAGATAAGTCATCCAACTTCTTAGTTTGTTTTTCTTGTATTGAAGGCCAATCTGAGTTTCAGAACGTCGAATCGAGTGTTTCCCATGCTTCGATTCACCGTTTCCTCCACCCCACTATTCTATCGCTCAAATCCCTAATAGATTTGTCATGTAACAATGACCTTTCTTTTAGGTTTTGAAATCGCATGGCGTGGGTTATCGTGGTTTTCTTTATGAGTTGTGGAAAAAGCAACATAACGGTTTGGTTTAAATCGATTGGCTCTGATGCCAATTTGTCAGGTGCATCAACCATAGAACCTGAGATAGAAAATGAATATAGGATTTTAAGTAGTTTTGGGCACAGAGGCCATCAAGAGAGAAAGGATAGAGAGAGAAGAAGAGTTTTAGAAAGAGAGAATACTTTTAACATTGCCGTGATTCTAAGAGAAGCAATACAGCAATTTGTATAACCTATCTATGTGGCATCCCACTCAACATTACTAGCCAATAAGAAATAACATAGGATCTTACTCATCATTACTATAAGTCAATTACAAATAAGCCCCCAAAATGATTACATATTAAGAATTCAAGTCCTTATTACATAATTATATCCTAATAGAGATTCTCTAAGGATATATACCGTTAATACATATATATATTATCAAATAAAAATAAATAAATAAAGGTAAAAGAGAGTCCAAACAGAGGCAAATCGCTTAGCAGTAGAAAGAAGGCTTGTGATTTTTAAATATTGTGATGTTTACTATTTGAAATTTCTTATACTTGATGTGGATACATATATTAGGGGATTTTGTCTTTACAATTAAGATTATTTGTACAGGTAACTGATAAAATTGGCTTTTCTACCTTTGTTTGGTATAATATTCTATGAAGAAGATTAAAATTGTGTTCGGCAACAGCTTTTTGAATAGCTTTTAAAATTTTGACTAGTCAAAACGCTAAACGCTGCTTAAAAAATTATTCAGTAACACAACGTTTGAACTAACTTTTAGAAGTTAGGATAACTTTTTATGAAAAGTTTAATCCATGTAATGTTTAGTTTTTAACGTTTTATAAAACGCTACTTAAATAACTAATAGTTAAAGGTCACTAAAACAATTAACAGCTATCAAAACAACTAATTTTGCCAAACAGACCTTAAGTCAAATTTAGTATATATGTAAGGATAGTGAAAAAGATTAAATTTGTTCAAGTAAATAATTATTAATAATCTTAAATAATTCAAGTTTGAAACACATGCTAATCTGACGTGATGTCTTGCAGTCTAAAAATTTTCTTTTTGACATTATGAAGTATCATGTGTGGTGTGTTGGATGGCAAACTTTTGTTTAAGGCTAGTTTTTGAACTTGAATTTCTTTTGTTGTTTCGACTGAAGCTTATAGCATGGTGGGGTTTATAGGTAACTTGAATTCAAGACCTTATAAGTTGAGGGGCCCATTTATGCATTTTGCCATATTTTATGGGTAGAAATGTCAAAGCACAAAAAAAGAAAAAAAATATCAAAATGAAATATTATACCAAAGTTGTATTTCCAAAAGTTGGGAGTTTATTAAAAAAACAAACTCGAAGCACAACATACAAAATAGATATCCTGAAAGTGAATTGAGAAATTATTTTGCTAATTTATTTTGTCACCTTCGACATTGCATAAGTTGAATTCTCATATTTGCCATGCCACCTGTAAATTAAACCAAGTTAAAGTCAATTTCCCTGATACCGTTAATCAGTAAGTAATAAAAAGATTTGCAAACGGGAGTCATAAACTAAAGCTCCAAAAACACTCTGACCTGCACTCTTCTTTTTCTGGAATTTGGAGCTCCAAATCCTCTTTGAATGGCTGAAATACCAGGTCCAGTTTTTGATCATCCACTTCATTACAAGTAGGCGGCTCCCACTAGACAGTAAATAATTTAGAAGACAGAACGAAAAAATAACTACCAGGAGAGCAGGGCACACAGAAAAAAGGAGAAAAAAGAAAACAGGCACACAGAAAATAATGAAAGACAGATGGTACCTTAGGAGCATTATCCTTGTCAACGGTGAGAGCCCTAATACCCTTTACGATTGCAATGGAAATAAGTAAAAATCAATAATTTATCATGACATGCTTTGTTGGTAAACAAACATCTCTACTTAGTAGTACCTCATACACATCTGCAGATATTGTTGTCCGGAGTATGTTCATTGTTAGTCTGAATTCTCTCTTAAGACATTCAGCCAGGGTCTGTTTCCGTCCTTCGCGAATCTGGAACAGAGATTAATAGAGCCAACTTGTATGTGAAATCTAACAACATACTAGCAACAAAAACCAAACTAGTACTAGCAATTCTAATCTTAAGTCAGCATGTGAAAAATAAAGTCATATGTAATATCATAACGTTACACGTTGAAAAAGTTCAGGTATTGGCTTCTTTGGAAAGTTGAATTCCCCCAAAGCAATTATAAAAAAATCAATCAGACTAATTGGATGCAAAAAAGAAATAATTTTTTGCTTGCCCTGGCCAAAATAAAAAGTAATACAAAATATATAACTTTAAAATTTCTAAGAAACAGGCACTCCATGTCTCAAAATTTTGTTCTAAGATTATGGTGAGCCTTCGAAAGCTGAATGTGTAATAAAACATCTCAAATTAGAAGTCTTGGCCTATTGCCAACTTGAAATGAGACTAGATGTCAAGACCTTGCATGCTTGCAAGAGATATAAAACACAGGATTGCCGTTACTATCCATTGGTTCTAATAATGCCATAAGGCATAATATCTGTTACTAATCAGATTACCGATCTGAGCGTGATTTTCAATCCTGTAGGGGAAGATCTTTTCAGCCCTTTCAGTATTGGTCCTATCCATCCATTTTTTTCTTCACTCGCCTCAGTTTCCTGTATGATACAATTCACATTCAATCACATAGCCATGATTAAGAATTTCCTGGCATATGAAATAAGCACCTTCTTGAAAGGAAAGAAAACTGAAACTTACAAATGATTCGATGATATCTACCACAGTAGGTTTGGAAAAACACTCGTTAACAATTGACAGCCTAACAAGTTCAATAAACATTATCAAGTCCTAAAAAATTTAAAAAGTATTCGACTTAATGTTAAGAATCCATGTATAAACAGCTTCATATGCTTGACTTGTTCATATAATTACTTGTTTAAAATACTATCTTCATCAAGCGCAACCTCTATGGAGAATTCTTCAATAGCAGATTTGACAGCTCTCTCATCACCAGAGTTCAAGCTTATCAGACGTTTCTCTAGCTCAGGCATTTTCTGACATATGGAAAACAGCACCATACATATATTCAGAAATACATATATATTTGCAAAAGTTTATTTGAATTAAGAATATCATCACTCTCAAATACCAATGATATAACAGAATCATGATCAGGTCAAACAGCAATACAACAAAACAAAACTGATAAAAGATGGATAACAGATGTGATAAGATATTGAACTCCTAAAAAGAAACTATTCAATCATAAAACAAAAAATCTGAAACAAAATCATTTCTGTAGCAAATAACTTTTAGTGAGCTATTTCATAACATTTAGAAGCTGAACCTCTGAATCATTAACTAATGCTGTTTCATAATTTATTTTCAACTAAGGATTGCATCATCAGTCACCCATAGCAAAACATTACAGAAATATTGGAAATTTCAGGATTACTTCCATAATTCTTTTATTGTTTTTTCCTCTTTCTTTTTCATTAGTTGCAAATTTGCAATAAGCAAATTGTGCATTGGCAAAGCCAGAAGAAGAACAAGAAGAAGACGCTATAAATGTAAGAAATAGGCTAAGGATGGAGTTTATAAGATCCATAACATTCGTCGTCAAAACCATTAATCACCTAAAGGCATTGAGAAAAC
Source organism: Jatropha multifida (assembly GCA_948099535.1). Taxonomy (NCBI): domain Eukaryota; kingdom Viridiplantae; phylum Streptophyta; class Magnoliopsida; order Malpighiales; family Euphorbiaceae; genus Jatropha; species Jatropha multifida. The sequence goes on along the minus strand of CANUEX010146778.1, from coordinate 4,570 downwards.
TACTAAATTTAGACGTAATTGTGTAATTCCCTTTTTATTTTGATTCTTGGCCTTAAAGTTGGTGGATATTCATTTGACTTTCTAAATTGGACTTTTCTAAAAGAATAGTCTTTTTGCACAAAAAACCTATATCTTATGTGTTTTTGACACTATAACTATAGGCATTGAGTAGTTCCTACCTGTTTGTTCTACACCTTCTGCATCAGTATCACTAGAGCTACAGGCCCCTTGAGAGTAAGCTTAAAAGTGGACAAGTTTTGGAACTCATCTTGCACAAAACCAAATGGCTTGTGATAGGTTCAACACTCACTTACAAACCACTATTATATTTTATGTTATTTCAAATGTGCGAATCATACACAGCCCCTCAAGATGGCTGCCAAGAAGTCGGTTAGTCAATATATTTCTACTAAGAATCAATTGGCAAATTTAATTTCAAAGTATCAGAGGCAACCTTTGCATGATGACATTTCCTACTTCAATCAAGGGATGACAGCTATGTTGTGGGAATACTTCACTATATTATAATTGTATCTTAGATAGTGTTCTATTACTGTAATTTGATTATGTACAGCCTATGTAGGCTTTTATATTACTTCAATTAACATCAAGGTCATTCATATAACCTCATTTCCAAGACAGGGTAGTTGAGAGAGAGAAAAATCCTGAATAAAAAATTTAACTCACCTCAGAAGGGACAAAGTGGGTTGCAAGTCCAGTGGCGACTAACTCTTTGCCATTCAGCCTCGCTCCAGTTAAAGCTAGGAATTCCCCTGCATTTGCATATTATATCAATGTTAGAACAGCAATGTTTCCCGTATTACCCATTTACCTCTTTCTAATTAACAAAATTTGAATAATTTTCTGAAGGCAATATAGAGCATTTCAAATGACAAGAAAATAGAGAGTGTGTATGTTTGGGGCATATCTAAAGAATGCCAATCTTCTTTAACTAGGTGCATGCTCACCTAAATGTCCAGGGAGATGGGAAAGGATGTATGAAAAACTACAATCAGTGTGGAATCCAATACTTGCTTCTGGAGTTGCAAAAATCTGTGCATTCATAATAGACACCAGAAAGATTGGTAATCCAATTAGAATGCAAATCCATACCTTTACAAACTTCATTTTTATCAGAAATATCGAAACAAACCAGGACCTAATACCCACAGTTTTCTCTGTGACAACTGAAAACTTCATTGGGACCATCAAAGATGCACCACCTCCCATTGAGATTCCATGGACAAGAGCAACCTATCAATCATATTTTAAATCATAAATATGTGGCTATCTCAATGATGATTGGAAAAAATATAGTATACTTGGCATAGCAATCATGGCATCTGATGTGAGTGAAATACGGTGCCAATGATTCATGAGAATCCTTGCTATACAAAGGGTCTCTATTTCATGTAAACTTTCTTTGGTTTTCTGTTGAGAGGCCATTTACATGAGTTTGAAAATAGTACCTGGGTTTTCTTATACGTGTGGATGTGATAACAAAGCCAGTACATTCTATAGACCACTTCAAGGCAAGAATCATCTGCCAAAAGAAAATCAGTAATAAACTATAGGGAATATATCATCTCATACATATAAGAAATCAAATAATCTCGTCTAGCGCATGATCTATGTGCAGTATGTGCAAATTGTAAAGAAACAATCCTTGATGTAGACATCACAGGGAAATAACCACTAATAGTTTATTTCCGAACAGAGTAATTACTTGATGTCCTGCCATCATAAAACATTTTTAGATCCCCGCCAGCAGAAAATGCTCTTCCAGCACCCTGAACAACATGTAAGATCATTATAAATTTTCAACACCCGAACAATCTATTAGAACATAGGAAAGAGTCTCCAGAGGGCTGCATCAAAAGCAGCTGTTAGTTGCCTAGAATAGTTAAGACCATCCATGGTGAACACCAAACCATCATTGTCTTTTTTTCTAATAACCTCTATTGTTTCCTTTTTAAAAGAAAAATGGACCAAAACATTCAGAAAAAGAAAAAGTAATGAATGGCATGCAACTTTTCCTAGGATGAACCCAAATCATCATTGTCTTTTTCAATAATCTTTTGCTCCTTTTCCTTTGTGGCATGCAAACCCATTAAGTTTAACTACAACATAAAAATAACGATAGTTGTCAAATCAACACTTACAATCCTAATTTTTTGAATTGAGAATCAAGAACTAAACCATAAGATTCAGTAAAAATTCTCAAAATCACTTGAAAAGAAATATCTATATATCTACATAAAACAAATAAAATGTATTAACTTTGGATCCTTTTTCTTAGTTTAGAATAGCTGAACAACCAACCCTTCTAACCTCCAAATTAAAGAGCTTTACAGTTTAGAATAGCTTGACAATAACCTCAACTAAACACTATATATTTTTTAAAGATTTAAGAATAAATTTAAATGACTATCATCCATGTAAGGATTGAAAATCAAAGTATTCGATAAACTATAAATTCAATTTTGAAACTACTAAATAAAAATCTAGTGCTCTCTAACACTTCAATAACTTATAAAATAAAAAATTTTGTTTTACCTACTGGGTCCTTAGGACCAATAAGGAAAGAATCAGTATTGATTTACCCGTTAATTTGCTTAAGATTTGATTCATGTCCATTTCAGACTACAAAATTAAAGTTTGAGATTTGAAGAAAATAAAACTAGCCTTGATTAATATGAGCTCCGCATTTTCATCTTTCTCCCATTTCTCGAGAAAATCCGCCAACAGAGAAACCTGACAGAAATATTGGGTTTCAGAAATATCTAATAATTAGATGCGTGAGGTTCGTCCAAACATAGAACATACCACTTTGGATGAAATAACATTCAGTTGACGTGGACGGTTCAATGTGATGAGCCTCACATGGCTTATTTCTTCTCCAAGAACAACCTGACAAAAGAAGGATAAAAACAAAACAGAGTACCCACATGTAACTAACAGCTTGTTTGGTGTAAAATGCCTGTGATTCACGAGTTTAAAGAATAAATAAAAACTCATTTGTAATTTAAATTCTACGAAAATTGGCTGTGATTAGCCAAATCCCACCAAAATTGATAAAAAATTTGCAGACCAACGACTAACTTAAATTCTGTCACTAGATGTTATGGAAAGAATTCTGAAAACAATTCGAAAAACAGCGACACAAATACCTGCTCCTCAGGATTTACAACTTGTTGAGCCATTTAAAGTATTTCCAGGCAATAAAACTGCAACCAAGAAGCTGAAAGAGTAATCAATATCAAGTAGAAAGAAAAGCACAAAGAACGAGTTAACAACACAAGTTACCAGATCAGAGTGATATTTGCCGTATGGGTATTTGAGCAGCAAGTAGTAGTTGCTGATTTTTATGGAGTAGTTCAGTTGGTACTCTTTTATTTATGTTGTCGCTTTTTTGAGAAAAAGAAAGTGGAAGGTTGATGAGACGTTAGTGCAATGGAACTACCACAGAGTCATCTCTCCCTCTTGGAAAATACTTTCTATAACCAGAAACCTTCAATTTGTTTTATAACCAATTAAAACTTAATTATTTATTTAAAAAGATTTTTTTTTGTCCGCTTCTTCTTCCCGAACCTTAAAATACGGTGTCTGTCTGGTAATCCTTTGTGTGTTTCACCTACCGCCTGCCCAACAAACTCTTGAGAAGAGCTTTTAGCTTTGGGCGTGGTTGTTGAGTTTCACTCACCAAACTCGCCGCTTCATTAATTATGAATGGGTAATTCCATTTTTGGTGTATGAAATTTTGGGTTTTTTTTTTCTATTTTGGTGTATGAACATATATTTTTATAATTTAGTAAATAAACCATTAAATTTTTAATAATTTAGTAAATTTTGCATATATGTATGGTCAAAAATTCGAGTAGAACATGGAGTCAAATATCCATTTAAGTTTTGATTACTAGGCACCATACAAGACGCCACTTTGATTATCACGTGTATTTGACTAACTAAAGACCTGATCGATTCAACTCCCAAAAATAAATTCAAACGAAACGCTTTTTAAAGTTTTTGTTGGTTATAAGTGTTATATCTTTTGTTGGTTATATGCGCTATATCCAATTTGATTAGTTATGTTTTGAATAAAATATTTTATATAATAAATATTTTATTATTAATTAAAGATATTTATTTATCTTTTATATTCTATTAATTGAATCTTGGTAAAATATAAAATTCATAAAACAATATTACTTTGTAAAATAAATTACAATATAGTCATAATTATGAGTTTTATTTTGCATTAAAGCAATATCTCTAAATATTTATGATTATGTAATACCCCGAAATTTTTATTTCGAAACATTCCCATTTAAATTTAAATTGTAAATTATTAGCCAATAATATTACGCCACGTAATATTATGGGGATCGAAAATCATTTTTGGTTCGCCCGAAAATTTATTAAATAACCGTTAATTGAATAAAATCGGACCAATATTTCTTTAATTGGACCGAATTAATTTAAATTAGACCCAAATCGGATATTTTTGAAAAACACTGTGCGTCACTATTCTTTTCTCCCCGGCAACTTACCTTGGACGGTTTGTTTTTAT
>CANUEX010146712.1:0-10198 GCA_948099535.1 Jatropha multifida | reverse complement strand
CCTTGATGAGTGTTTTTATCTATGGGTGGCATATTACTTAAACTTTTATAGCGAGTGATTACTTATCTTTCATGTTTTAATCAAATTAACATATATATCCTTATGTGTTTTTCATGCATCATCCATACATGGCATATCATTAATACATATATATCTCTATACATGAAAGCATAATAAACGTGTCATAACATGACCATAAATCCTAGAATGATCTCATAAGCCAATATGAAGATCATATGATCAGTCATTGTAAAGCATGTCTTGTACAGCTTCCTTCTTGCATTTCCATCACCATGGGTCAGATTGTGCTCCTCCAAGCTCCTTGATCTCCTTTACAATAATATAATTCTATCGTAACTATGTCATAACTAATTATTACAATGAAAAGAAAACGACACACAGGCTGTATTTAAGATTACAATCCCAAAAACATAATTATGCAAATCTAATGGCCATGCTATGCACTATGCATATAACATACATTCATCACATGAAAACATGTTATCAAACTGCATGTAAATATATCAAATATCAATTTAATATATATATATATTAAGTCTTATAATTTAGTGACTTAAACGAAATATAAGGCATAACGCACATGGTCGTCCCGTGAAAATTTTTTATTTCCATTAATCAAACTAACGAGTTTCTGCCCTAAAGCCCATTCCGCCATATTTTTCAAAAACAGTTCAATTGATCAAATCAATCACTATTTTAGTCATGTTAATCCGGTTAACAAGCCATAATAAACTGTTTTATTAATTAAACATGAACAGATTAATCCGACCTCTTAATCACATTAATAGAAACGAATTTGCCCTCTTAATCATATTGATAGAAACGAATTAATCAAAACCCCTTATCATTAATTTCTATATGACCCAATTCTGTTTATATTACATATAGTCAGAAAACGAATCAAAACCCTAATCCAATTTTTCATATATTCGAATACAGAAAACCCTAAATCATGCCATCTAACATCACACGCATCACATACATATTGATCATGACAATAAGTTCGAATGATATTGAAACATAAGTGGCTCTGATACCACTGTAAGGTTTTTGCAAGTGTCTTACATACGGCACAGTGGAAACAAAAGTTTGTGACACAGCAAAAACCCGCCAAGGATCTATGTATTTCAATATTTTCGAATGACAGAATTTGACTACAAACCTAGGGTTCGAAGTCGTGTTTCACCACGGACAGATGTTGCTCCTAAGGCAAACGTCCTCTACTGTTATCCACACATGATCTCACCAGACAAGCGCATGGCTACTAGCTCCGTAGAGTGCGGTTAGGATTTTCTTTTTAAAAAGGGAGAAGGAGGGGTTTTCTAATCTATCTTAAAAGGATCATTTTTCTTTATTTCATAGGCATATAACACTTAAAATAAAACCCTAATCAGAAAAGCCTTCATATCAGATTTTCCTAACGGGCTTTTAAACCTATTTTAAAGCCCAATTCGCCTAATCTGATTCCTTTAAACCCTTGGGACTTGAATCAAATTTCAAGCCCATTAAAACCCTATGCTCGTCCATGATAATCTGGTGTGCGACCCAATAGATTCATATTTAGTTGGCAGTGGGCCATATTCACAATGCAGCCCATAAATCATAAGCGGTCTCTAGCCAGACATTATGATTACCCAATAAATATGAAATCGTTTGTCCGATATAAAACCTAATGATACATATCATGATTCCTTTTGTTACACGATATCTAATTTGAACATAAGGCATGGATCACGTCATACTTATATTGTTCAAACATATCCATTTCTCGATTTGCAAGCAGATTGATAAATCAAATCAAATTGATCTCTCTATATTAATTTATTTGAGCATGGCCATGCATTTCTCAGTCCTACTTATCGAGGGGACCAAAAGATATCTCTCTTATGAAAGAGGAACAAATCCCATCTCAAGCGTGCACTATCCTCTGCATGATTTACATTATGCTCAACCATAACCTTTATAGTCATCCGATTAAAGATGACATTTGATCATGTCAAAACACAATGCTCCTCATGTAGGACGTTGTGACGACCTCAGGTCTAAAGATTCAATGACATAACCATGTTGAGATTATTAATGACGTCGACCCATGTAATGATCTCAAAGCGAGTGTATCCAGTACATTGTCCCCACAAGTACCTATAAGCTTGAATGACATCACCATACACATTCAAACTTATACTAGTCAATATTTCACTTATGACTAGGAATATATATTGTTATAAAGCAATATGCAAAAATAATATAATAATAATAAAATTAACCTTTTTATTAATTAAATTTAAATAACATATGGTCCAAACTATTGGCCTAGAGCACAATCACTCGCAATACATACATCTCTTTAAATCCTTTGGCTAACTAAATTTCATTTAAGAAATTATATTTTATTTTTCAAATAAATTTGATAATTTCCTTTTAAATACCACACAAAATAAAATACTTAGCTTATTTATTTTTATAATCAATTATATATATATGTATACAAATATACTCATTTATTTTACCAAATAAATGTAATAAGGTTTTGAAATAAAACCCTTAATTCTTCTTTATAAAGTTTTTCTTCCAACTTATTTTAAAATTTTATTTTTAAAATACTACTTACCTCATTTTCAAATACTCTATTAAATTTAATCCAATACAAATTAAAGTTTACAATTGCTTAATTGATTTATTCATTTAACATTTTGTGTTCCTAATTTAATCATCAATTCTTCATTAACTGTATCTATTATACTTTGGCAGCATCTCATTTATAAATTGGGCTACCATAGCTAAACATTTTATTTTCAATACAGTTCACACAGCCCATCCATCGAGCAAATTCTAGAATACTTCCCATCCTCCATATTCAATGTTCCCCAATTACAATGTCAGTATTTTAATTCAACTCATATTTTTTCATTAATTGTCTCCATTTTGAATTTTTGTCGCTAACTGATTACTGTCATTTGAAGTTAAAATTTTTTTATAAATTTGGTTAACTTTATTAATTAATTGGAAATTCAATTCATACCTCTTTTCATTTAATCCACTAATTATAATCAAGCCAATTTAAATAATTCAATCAAATATATTTTTATTGCAATTGCATTGGAATTTAATAACTGTATCTTAAAATATATCGATCGAAAATTGGACTTCGGATTCATGTCCAGCGCACAAAATGCAGCATTCTGCCTCCAATGTGTCTCGCCGGCCGGTCACCTGACCGCCGTCTCGGCCGCCACCTACGGTGGTCGGAAAAGTGAACTTGCCTAGAATTTTGCAAGGCTTGTACCAAAATGTTCGGAATTACATGAGGAGCTTGAACATGTGATCGTCATGAGTTGGATGAGTCTTATTTGGCCGAAAACGGCCTCGACAACCACTGCACCACCGCCTTTCATGGTGGTTTCGTTCTCCTTGCCCCATCGCCAGAATGCCTTGAGGGGAAACACTCAAAAGACGACCAGGAATCGTTTGCGACTACCCATGGAGCCTGAGATCGACAGAACGGCGAGATATCGCCGAAAATCTTATCGCGCAACCCGCAAAAACTTCAGTCTCGATCTCTACCATTAAGCCCCCATCTTGCAATCCAAGACTATCAATAGACACCTCTCGTTGAGCTCTTGTCGTTGAGAAGTTCGATCGTCGCTGGTAGTGGCCTGAGTTGTGCGAAAGAGAGGAGGTGGTGGTTTCGTTTTGTGATGTGTTTTCGGGGAGAGAGAGTTGGGGAAGATGAGAGTGTTATTATTATTATTATTTACTATTATTATTCCCTCTTTTTTTGATTTTTGTTTTCTTCTTCTCATATCCTTTTGATTCCTTTAATTTTAATTCCTTCCATCACATTTACTACAATACTATATAATTAATAATTAATAATCAATTACTAAGCCTTTAACATAATTCACTTATACTTATTTTTATTTCTTAATTTTGACAAATAATATATATAATATATCTCTAATGTATATGTTAATAAATTAATTACTAACACTTATTAACAATAGTCCACCAAATAAAATCACTAACTTTACAAATAAGAAAATAAAATCTCCTTAATATTATGAAAAGTCATATTAAAATTATTTTTGTGACTTCTCTCGGGTTCTCTAAAAATCGGGGTGTATTCTTATTGAATGCTACTAATTATCGAATAAGCAATACTCGAATATTTTAATTATTAAATTAATGAAATTCGGGGTGTTACAATAAATATTTGGACAATTAGGAGATTGGTTTTATATCGGATAGAATGGGTGCCTAAAACCTTTCCATATTCGTACTCAACTCCCAGACTCACTTTAGTTAAAACTGGATTAATTAATTCCAATGAATTAATTAATTCGAGAAGTTTCCCTAATTTAGCAAAATAGGGTGGTGAGTTTAAATAATTTTCAAAATCCTTACCAAAGTAAGGAAACCTTTTCTAAGGATTAAAATGGGATTAAAAAATGTTTTTCTGAATTAAAAAGAATCAAGTCCATTTAATTCGGTTTACTTGAAACACTCTCGAGATAACCATGAGACGCACGCTAAAGCCACGTTGTCCTTAGGTAGGAGTCTTGAGATTCTTCAAACGATGCAATTTATAATTGTAAAGTACAAATACGCCAATTTCAATCATAACATATGAAGAAAATTATCTTTTGATAATCATTTTATACAATAAGATTCACCAAATTAGGTTCACAACACAAGAAGCAGGAAAGGGAAAAGTGAAAGTAGTCGTCAGTTCAAAAGGCATCCTACTCCAAACCCTCTGCCTCCACACCATCAAACTTCTTTGATTCCTTCCATTAGTCTCCTTGGCTTCCTCAACCACAATGTATTTACGCCCAACACCTTGACCAGCACGTGCGCCTTGCAGTACTTCACTGTCGTGACTGGTAGCAAGCACGACACCAATTCTTTGCATGCATACATAGGCATAGATAAATAAATTTCATGCATACATGACATGTACATTGCATATTTTTCTTGTGTTATTTATACTTACAGCTAAATGTTCAACAAAGAGCCTTGCCATTGCCAATCAAAGTTGTGTCACTTCTTACAACTGGCTCAGCTCCTGAATTCTCCCATATAGATATGTGAAAGATAGTAAGTATGCATCGCACCATAATTAGTTTTAAAGAATGGAATTGGAGTAAGGAATTGCAATACAAGGCCATAAGAAGAATAAACTAGGGCAAGCCCATAGTAAGAAGAGATTGGAGAAAGGCCTGTGATGAACAACAATTCAAAATAAATCGAGGCAAGACCACAAATAAGAGACAGTTGAATAATAAATTAGGGCAAACCCCACAATAAGCAGCAACTCAGAATAAACTAGGGAAAATCCCAAAATAGGAGGTAGTAAAAGAATAAAATCGGGGTAAACCCACAATAAGAAGATTCTTAAAAAATAAATAGGGGCAAGCTTGAAGTTCCAAAGAATAAGCGATACCCCGAGAGCACGAGCCGAGTTGTCCTCACTGAGAGAGGTCAATTAAGCCGTCCAAAGTAGTGTGCCATAAGTCCCCTGAGGTTGGTCTATTAAGCCATAAGACCCTGGAGGTAGGTTTTTAAAGTCCCCCTAAGCACTATCCAAAAAAGACAACCTCCAAAAGGAGCACTTTACATGTCGTCGACCATAGGTAACTTTTCTCATTTTGCATGTTGCTGCACAGTCTTCACATGCAAACACATGTAACTTAAATAAATTCCTCACACACAGTGTGCAAATATCCCCAATAGGTTGCCTCGTTTCGTATGCTGCTATGCATTTTTTTAATACATCCATACGAATGCACACACGACATTCGATAATAATCCCTGGTGAGTTACTTCATTGTATTTGTTGTGGCACAATTTTCAAATACACATATGAACACATGCAACTTCACAAAATTCCCTAGTGAAGAAAGCACAAGTGCACATTTACACTACACGTAGGTCCACAAGTCATCACATGCAGACACGATGTGTAATAAATTTTTCGACCAAGTTTCCCCATTTTACATGTCACGACACAATTTCTGATAGATTCATGTGCAATCACACACTAACATGTACATTTGACTCCCTAGTGGATTTACGTGTTCATATGCATTGCATGTGCCACATGCGCACACGTCTATAGGCTTCATCACAAGATTTTTAACAATAACCAGCCAAAGAGCTTCCTTTTTTATATTTCAAGTCTTGTTTTGCAGGTACCTCCTAGTTGAGTTAGCATACTCTTTTCCTAACTAAAAGGATAGCTTCCCCAACAAAGCCAATTCTAATTAGATCATCAAAAGTGGAGCATATCCCAAAGTGGAGCATTCCAATTAAGTCGTCGAAATGTAGCAAATACCAAGCCATCGAAATATGGTGGATACCAAGTCATTGAAATATGGGGCATCCATCCATCAAACTATCAAAATGTGGCAAATACCAAGTTATCGAAAAGTGGCGCACCAATTCATCAAACCGTCAAAATGTGGCAGATACCAAGTCAATGAAATGTAGCGCAACCATACATCTAAAGTTGTCGAAATGTGGCGTACCACCCAAAGTGGATTTTTCCAAAGTCATCTAGTCGTGGCACACCATCCAAAAGGACAACCTCCTCATGGGGAACATCTCAAATTTTACATCGTCGTTTGATGCACTGCAATTTACACCGTTGTTTGACGCATCGCACTTTTTACGCTACTATTTGGAGCACTACAATTTACACCGTTGTTTGATGCATTACACTTTTTATGCTGCCGTTTGGCGCACTTGCACCTTAAGTCGTCCAGTTGTGGCCCACATACACTATAAGAAAAATGCGATTTAGAAACGGATATTTTCGTTTCTAAATGATAAAAATCCATAGCTAAAAGAGTTTAAAAATGGATTATGTCCGTGACAAAAGTTGGCGTTTCTAAGCCGTTTAGAAACGGATTTTAAATCCGTTTCTAATTTGGCAACGGATGAATCCCTTTCTAATTTTCTATCAAACCGTTTCTAATTTCACACCCTTGGCAACGAATTTCATTTCTACTTCCGTTTCCATTCCATTTCTAAAACCGTTTCTGAATCCGTTTCCATTTTGTTTCTAAATCCATTTCCATTCCGTTGGTAATCCGTTTTTGAGTCCGTTTTTAAATGATTTCATCCGTTTCTAATCTGTAACGAAAAATAAAAACAATGCTTGACCGTTGCTGATTCCGTTTCTAAAACAGTTGCTAAAATTACTTTTGTTGCTAAATCCGTTTCTAATAGTTTTGTTGCCAACTAACATCCTCTCCTATTCTGTTTCTAAATCCGTTTCTACTTTCTCTGTCGGAAAAAATCCATTATTTTCAATATTGTAACCTTGCCCTATTTCTAATATTTCAATTTATATATTTCTAATGAAATTAACTTAAAATCAAATAGAAAAAGTTAACATAAAATTAAAATAATTTTCTCAAATATAAACAACTCAAATATCAACATTCAAAGTCTCATAGTTAGTAATAAACTAATAATATGACATTATGCACAAAAACAAAATTATCCTTGCAGTTCTTTTTAAGAGAATCGACAGTTCACAAAACCAACTTATTGTCTAGAGGCAAGCCAAACCTATATTATTACTCAAAAATCATATTTAGTTCTCCCACTCATTAAAATAAGGCACAACATATCGAATGTCAAAAGTAGAATTGAAGAAGTTCCAAGACTCTAGTATTAAGCGTTTTCTTGATCCCTTAGAATACATAACTTGCATACACAGAAATAAAGTTATAAACTGAAAATCGAGGCCAGTTATTGGTAGGATTTTGAAACCCCAATAACAGATAAAGAACATCATGAGAAGTTTTTTTGACTATTACTCATATGCATTAACATCTAAGGGCATTCCTCGAAATTGCCCAGTACCCTCAGGGTCATCAACCTGTGGATGCTGTGCAAGTCCCTTGAGCCTTGTGTTTAGAAAAGACTATTTAGGCAACATAGAAATGAGCAACTGAGGTTAAAATAAGAAAGACACCAATTCTATAACAATTATACATAACTTGGAATAGGTTAACAATTAATAGAAAATTGCAACAGAAGCCTAATTTCAGATGGAATTTTTTTTTTAAAAAAAAAAGTGCAATGAATCTCATTTCAGGCTAGTTGGTCTAGTGGGGATGCAAAATGCATGAATTTTTAGACATGATAAAAATGAAAAGAAAAAACTGGTTTCTTACAGGCAATGTTATTAACATATAGATGTAGTTCATGAGTTTTGTAGTTCTCTTTGCACATTAATTAATTGATTATATGACAAAAATTGACTGAACAAGATTAACTGAAGATATACTCTTTAATTAATATTGATTGGATCTGTAACAACCAGAAGTCATTATTAAGATAAATGCTTATCCTCAACTAGTTAATTGGAAGTACATGGCTCCATAGCGAAAGAAAGTAATGTATTTATCTTTTTTATAGAATAAAAAATTATAAATGTAATAGTCTAATTTTTTGTGTTGTAAATAGTGATTTACTGGTCTGTGAATAGTATCATCGGTCCGGAACTTGGTATTATTTTAGTCTGGAAAAATTACTACATGTGTCTAATATGTTATTTAATATTTTTGGAGCATTTTTGCATGATTTAGATAGGTAGAGAATATTTTATGAATATTTTTGGAGAATTGCAGCAACTAACGAATATTATTTTTATTGTGGTATATTAAGGAATAAATGGTGAATTATTTTTGAAAAGTTAATTTAATTAATTTGTGGAGTTAAGTAATATTTAGAAATGAATTATTTGAGGAATATTTAGAGCCATTGGATGAGATTACCTCAATGATTTAGCATAGAAAGAGGAAGCATAGTTTGACTTTGCTACTAAGTGATCTACACATTTTCTTTCTTCTTCCTCCCCATTCTCCATGCCATTTCTTCTTCTCTTCTTCTTCTTCTTCCATTTTTTTCATTTTTCTACTACAAATATCCATTAAACCACCTAATTAAATCATAGAAAAGTAATTAACTCTTAAGGAACAAGTAATAGAAGCTAGAATTTGGAGTTCCTAAGCTTTGGATTTGAAGTTGCCATTGAAGGAAGTGAGTTGTAATTTTTAGGTTTTGTAAATTATTAAGTAAAACTCTGAGATTGGCCATGAAATTTATGCATTAAGTCATGATCCTTTCTTTTCTAGTATTAATTTTTTATTTTAATGAGCACTTTTCCTACTTTGAAGAGATTGGTAAACCCTCCACTAGAGGCAAAGAGAAGGCTAAGGATTAGTGCTCTCTAAGCTTACTCAAGCTCATTCAAGAGGTTAGTGCACTATTATATCAATTTCCCTTCCATTCTCTTTAAGTTTCAATTTTTAGGTTTTTGTATGATTTTTGAGTTCTTATTGTTTTTGTTGGGGAAATGTGTAATCGATGAATTTTGATGTTAGAGGTGTACTTAGGTGGGACTGGAAGTCATTTTTGACCCTTTTATAGTTTCCATTTGTTTTTAACTTCTTCATGAAAGTTGTAGTTCTATTTCTCATATTTCCAAAACATCCTCTTATTTTCAATTCCAATACTTGTAGCTCAACTTATGATGTAAATACCAAAATTGGTTCTGTTATGGTGTCTCACATGTAAATCCGAATTGATTGTCTCTTTTGGCCACTAAAATGGCAAGATAATATCTTGTGTTCTTCATAAAAGTTGTATTTCTACTTATTATATTTCTAAGTCGTCCTCTTGTGTCTAATTTTAATACCTATAGCTCAACTTATGATTTTTTATACCAAAACTGGTTGTGCTGAATCGTGTTTGGATTGTTGGTCTGTGTTCTTGGGTTCCTTTCACCCACTTAGAAAATGATCTGGACTATGGTCCCTTTATGACATTTGTATAATTTTATCTTAGCTTTCTAATGAATTGATTTTCACTCAATTTGAGGTCCTATAACTTCAGTTATACCCTGATAACATAACAAAGGTCAGGTTTATAAAAATGCTGGAAATTTCTTGATCTAAGTACTTTTATACTATATTAAGTATATTTATTTTGAATATGTCCATTTGAATTTATTTTATTAAGTATAAAAAAAGAGAATGTGGTAATTTTAATAGGTTATAAGTTAATTGATTTTGAAATAATAAGTGTTAATTTTAAAATGTTTTTGGATAAGGAATGGTGAATGAGAAATGAGACTATTTGTGGAAGAATGCATTTATTTTGG
>CANUEX010146645.1:0-15365 GCA_948099535.1 Jatropha multifida | reverse complement strand
TAATATGGGCTTACTATTCCGATAGTCAAATGATAATAGGGATGAGTTGTGATAGTTTAGGCTTACTACGGGCCTCGGGTGCCTTAAGCTTACCTAGGTCCTAGTGCCGGTCCGGCCCACGGTTTTGGGTCGTGACAATTACACATAAGGATTTTACCTCAAATTTGATCGGTAACACGACCTCCATTCCATAAATTAATGAGTAGGGGGTTACTGCATTCATAGATTTGGCTATGATTTGGTATCCCCATAAAGGATATAGCAGCTTGTTAGCCCAGTCACGACGATTCTCCATTATTTTCCTTAATACTTTCTTAATGCTTCTATTTGCGGCTTCAATTGCTTTGTTAGCTTGTGGCCTATAAGGTGATGACTTATGATACTTGATTCTATATTCTCTTAACAAAGTTTTCACCTTGGCCTAGAACTGAACTCTATTATCTATCAGCATGTGATGAGGAACCTTATATCTAGAAATTAGAATTTTCTCAATAAATCTAGCCATCTGTTTGGCACCGATGTGCTTAAAAGATTCTATTTCAACAAATCTCGAGAAGTAATCCACTATTATGACTATGAACTCGTGCCCATTAGAGGCACGCGATGAGATCTTGCCGATGATGTCTATTCCCCATGCCGCAAATGGCCATGGTGAGATGGAAGGATACAATTTCGATGGAGGAATGTGACTAAGGTCTGAGTGAATTTGACATCCGAAGCACCTTTTCATGGATAAAACACAATCTCTCTCCAGCATTGACCAGTAGAATCCTTGTCTGTGGATTTTCTTTACAAGTGCTCTTCGATCCATGTGAGTGCTACAAATTCCTAGATGAATTTGTTCTATAATCCCTTCAACTTCTTTCTTCAGCATGCATCTCAATAGAACCCTATCAGACATCATCTTATACAGTTGGCCATCCAGGATGGCAAACTATAATGTTAAATGTTGAATGGCCCTTCTATCATCATGGGTAGCCGATCTAAATAGATCCCTTTCGTCATCCATTGCAAAATATCATAATACCAAGGCAATCTATCTACTTCAATCTCCATAATCCTTCCACCTTTGTAACAGGGGATGCTACCTAAAGACATCATGAATGGAATTTTAGGCATCAATGATACTCCCTCCTAGGCTGATGTTAGATTAGCCAAGGTGTCTAGAACACGGTTATTCATTCTACTTATATGTGTGAAAGTTACTCTCGTGAAATTCTAAATGACAAAGTACAGGTATTTGATGTACAACTTCAATCTGTCTTCTTTAACTTTCCAATTTCTACTAGCATGCCTCGATGACTAGTTTAGAGTCACTGATGACCTCCACTTCCTCAGCTTTTATTACAATCAAAGCTTCTAAACCAAATAGACAAGCCCCATCTATTCTGCCATATTGTTAGTGACCGCAAATTATAAACTCTTCAACATCGGTATCATTTCTCCTCGTTGGGATTCAAAAAGGACACCCACTCTAGACCTTTTGCTGTGAGCTGAGCCATCAAAGTAAAGTTTCCAACCTTTCCTCTTTATCATATTTAGATTATGATCAGGAAAATCAATTTCCCATTCCTCATCGTCCTCCACCAGATGTGCAGTTAAGAAATCTGCGACTGGTCACCCTTTGATGGTTTTCTTAGTAGCATATTTGATGTCAAACTCTTAAAGCAAGATCAACCATCTAGCTATTTCCTCCACCAAATTTAGTGTCCCATACAAGTATTTGATTGGATCCATCCTTGATACTGCTATCACCTTATAGGACTAAAAATAATGCCGAAGCTTTCTAGTAGCCCAGACCATAGTTAGGCAAGTTGTTTCTATCAAGTCATATTTTTATTCATTTAGAAGAAGCATTTTACTCAAGTGATACACTGCCTTCTCAACACCGACCTCATCAGCTTACGCTAACATGGCTCCCATTCTAGCGTCTTCCATTGTCAAGTATGGGATTAAGGATTTTCTTAGCTTCAGTGGGCCCAAAACCTGGGGACTTGACAAATACTCCTTGACTTTATAAAAGCTATTTGACAGCGATCACTCCATTTGACTGGCTGATCTTTCCTTAAAAGCTTGAAGATTGGATCACATACGACAAACAACTTCGATATAAACCTACTGATGTATTGTATTTTTCCTAAAAAACTTCTCACTTGTTTTTCTGTCTTAGGCAGTTCCATTTCTTGAATGGCCTTAATCTTACCTGGATTAATCTCTATTCCTTCGGGCCCCAACATGAATCCCAACACTTTCCCTGAAACCATTGTGAATTCACACTTTTTTGGGTTTAACTGTAGCTTATACTTGATGACTCTTTCCCAAAAATTCTCCAAGGATGCAAGATGTTCTTCTGATGTCTTTGTCATGATAATCATATTGAGGATGACGTGGCTTTTGCGTAGCGTCTCATGATTTTCTCAAGAGTGACTCGAGTGAACCGAATCAAAAGGGCTTAGTTCATTTTAATTCATAAAAATTATTTTACCCAATTCCATTTTAATCCTCAGAAATAGTTTCCTTACTTTAGTAAGGTTTTGAAAATTGTTTGAGTCGCCACCCTATTTTACTAATCAAACAAAATTTTCTCGGATTAACTAATTCATTGGAACTAATTAATCTAGTTTCAACCAGAGTGAGTACGGGAGTTGGGTACAGAAATGGAAAAGTGTCAAGCACCCATTTCGCTCGGTCAAAACTAGCCTCCTAGTTGTCCATATATTTGTTCATTTATTAATTGCGGTATTAAATTAAATTGAAATGTAAAAACATTTTATGCAATTTTGAAAACAATGTCATTCAAATATATTTTCATCATCTAAATCATTCATTAAGCATGAAAAATTAAACATCCACAAAGAAAAAAGGAGGAGAAAATAATTACAATCCTCCTAAGATACATTCTACCCATTAATTCCAATTACATATTCTTAATCCCATTAATCTATACAAATCAATAGAATTAAAATTATTACAAACCCATTTAAATGAGAATTCATTTGAATTCTCCACAAATTACATAAATAATATTACAAACCCAATTATTAATAAATTATAAACTATATTCATCAAACTCAAAAAATTAGACAACCAAAACAATAATTATATCACATTCAAACATTCAAACAACATGATGGATGCAAGAATTAACTAAAAATCATCAAAATGGAAATATTAGTTCAACAATAAAATAAATTACTCAAAATTAAATAATATATAATAAAATGACAAAATATTAGAGATGTTAGTGAATTAGAAGAACAATATATAATATATGTTATAGTACAATAATTAAATGTGCATAAATAAATAATTGCAAAAATAAAAAATATAACAATTTTAATATTGTTTCAAGTTCATGATCACAATGTTCACCTTGTTAGATGAACAAAATTTACAAATCATTGCAAGAAACAAGATTAAAATTATTAACGTACTCATCTGGATTAAAGATGGATTTTCGACCCTTAGGCCTAAGCCACTTCAATCTCAGAATATAGGCATGATTTGGTATTTTTTAAGTTATTTGACTTCTGCACCAGATGCATCTGGCTTGCGCCAAATTGCCCTAGAAAGTTGTAAATTTCTGCAAAATTGGGTTTTTACGAGTTCCTTTCGTAAATGACCCAATTTTTGATAATTTAACAATAAAATGAAATGAAAATACACAAGAGATGAAGTTTAGACTCTCAATTTACCTGTTTTTTGATGAAAAATCATTGATTTGCTTAAAATTGGTGAAGAACACCTCAAGAACACTTGATCTTTGAAGACGATTTGAGTTTGTGTGTTTGATTCACATCTAAAAGTGTTTCTAATCCCAAAACACACTGACTTTCTGTTGATAACCCTCTCTCACTCACAAACTAGTAAATATCCTAAGATGTTGTGAAGAAAATAGAATTTAGATTGTATTTTTGATTTGATTTTTGTGTTTGATTTTGTTGTTTTTGTTGTTGATTTTCTCTCAAAATTGCAAATGCCCAACAAAAACAAATGCCAACCCCTTAACCCTAGAGTTAGAGATGAATTTATAGATCTAGACATTGTCATTCATAAGATCCCTACATATGATCACATCAAGTGAGTAAAATAGAAGCTTCAAAGACAAAAATTGAAGATTTCTCTTAGAATCAAGGAGGAAACAACCAAGTTATTGGAAAACAACTTTATTGAGGCCATTGACTATCCGACATGGTTGGCCAACATAATGCCAATTCCCTAGAAAGATGGTAAAATGAGAATTTGCATCGGCTACCGGGATCTGAATAAGGCATGTCCTAAGGATGACTTCCCTTTGCCACATATCAACCTACTTATTGATAGAATTGCATCCTCTAGTGTGATTTCAGTCATAGACCTCTATGCAAGGTATAATCAGATACCATTCAATCAACCAGATAAGCTGAAGACTTTATTCATCACAGAATGGGGTACCTTTTATTACAGAATGATGTCATCTGGTATGAAAAATGTTGGTGCCACTTACTAGAGGATGACTACCACAATCTTCCATGACTTAATGCTTAAGAATGTAGAAGTGTATGTTGATGATATGGTCGTCCACACCAAGGATGAGCTAAGCCACCTAATTTCCCTCGAACAATTCTTCTCTAGACTTAGACACTACAATCTGAAGCTCAACCCCACTAAATGCCTCTTTGAAGCTCCATCCAGTATCTTCTTAGGTTACATGGTATCCAAGAGGGGGATTGAGATTGACCCATCAAAATCTAAAGCCATCATTGAGATGCAACCTCCTAAGATAGAAAAGGAGATCAGGGGGTTCCTAGATAAGGGCTCATACATATACAGAAAGAAATATAAATAGATTTGATTTCTGAATCACATAATTGTGGCATATGAAAGTGCCACCACATATCACATAATAAGCGCGTCCGCTTATTCAAAAAGGCTGATAACCCTAGCATATGATCATAGCTTTCACATAACAGAATGGCCTAATAACCCAAGCATGCTCACATATCGAAATAGATCTCATATTACTACATTTCAATCGTGCATAGCAAATCCCAAATCAAAACCATTCTTTTACAATTAACCTAATTACTTATACACAAGTCTTTTGCAAAACATCTCATAACTTAGTACTTATTATTTCAAAATTACTTAACTTACAACTTGTACATACTTATCAAATCTTTCTTATGTTCCAAATCAAAATCATGTCTCTTAAATATACATACATACATACATAACTTTAAATACATAGAAATCAATGTTTAAAAGACAAATACACGCCTTACCACCTTAGGGTGGTTTGGCCTCTCTTAGGTCATCAAGAGGGGAAAGTTTTCCCTTCCTCAAACCTCCACATTTCAAGTCAAAATACTTAATTCAAAACATGAACACCTTTACCAACACACTTTAGGCCTTACAAATTCACTTTTACACCTTTAAAGCTTTCTTTAAGTTTTGCAAGAATGCTTAAACATTAAAATTCAAGGAAGTGATTTAAACTACCATTAAAAACACTTAAAAATTTACTCATTTACATTAAAATTCACATGAAAATCAAAGGAAACCCAAGGCCCTCTTACCCATGCTAGGTTCGGCCTCTCCCTCAATTAAAATGGGAAAATGTTTTCCTTTAAATTGACCACATTTTCTCAAAGACAACTTCACTCAAAACCATACTAAAATCAAAGAACACCAAAGCATAAAGAAAAAGTTCATTCCCTTCCTCCTAAGGAGGTTCGGCCAAGAGAAGGGGAAGGAGAAGGGGATGTTCCTCTTCTCATTGAAGCATTCCATTATGCATAGAACACATGGAAAATCATATTAAACCTACCAATTTAGCAATTCCCCAACACAATTACAAAATCTTCAAAAATCATTCAAAACCTAAAACTTGTAAACTTAAAGAAATTGAAAGGGGAATGAAAGGATTAATGCACTAACCTCTTAATCAATCTTTAAGAAGCTTGAAAATCCTTACTCTTTGGCTTTTTCCTTCCCTTTGATGGAGGGTTCTCCCACTTCTTCAAAGTAGGAAAAATACCCATTAAAATCAAGAAATGATTTAAGATGAGAAAGGATCATGATTTCAAGCATAATCTAACATATAAATACTATGAATTCCTTAATTAAATCCTTAAAATCAAAAATCACAACTTACTTACTTTAATGGCAACAATAATTTCCTTTGCTTTTAATCACCAATTACTACTTCTTTTCACTTGATTCTAAAGGTTTAATCACTAATCTTTGATTTAATTGGGTAGTTTGGTGGTAGTTTGAAGGTAAGAAATTGAAGAAAATGGAAGAGAAAGAGAGAAGAGAGAATGGCATGGAGAAGGGAGGAAGAAGAGAGTGAATAGTGTTGCTTGGTGAGTTGTCACTTTAAGTGGCAAAGTCAAACTTGTCTACTTGATTTTATGTCAAATGAATGGCTATGATCAAGTCTCTAGTATTCTCATCCAATAGCTCTAAATATTCATTAATTAATTCTCCTCTAATTATTATTTAACTCCACCAATTAATTAAATTAACTCCATAAAAATAATTCCTCAATTATTCCTTAACATACTACACTAGGAAATACTATTCATTAAATACCTTAATTCTCCAAAAATATTCATGAAATATTTTCTACCCACCTAAATCATGTAAACATGCTCCAAAAATATTAAATAAAATATTAAACATACATAGTAATTTTTCCAGACCGAAATAATACCATGTCCTGGAACGATGGTACTATTCACACATCGATAGATTACTATTACCGACACTGAAAATGACTCTCTAAAATGGACTGTTACAAGATGACCATAAAAAAGCCTTAAAAAACTAGACAGACTAGACTGACTCTAGAAAAATTTTCTCAAAATCAAATGAAATTCACACAGGATGTTCCACACATCATCACGAACCTTCAAGTATGGTTTTCGAACCAAATTTACTTTTAAAAGAGCTGAAATTAGAGTCCTAAAAATTGAGCCTTGATCAACTTTGATCTTTTGGATGGGGCAAATTGTTGACCATGATTTCAGCACCAAGCTCTAAGAAATCCTATTATAGCTCCAACGACGAAAGAATCGGCTTGATCAGATGTCGTTTGTGTAACACCCTAATTTTTAGAATTTATGAGTAATAGCTTATTGGATTGCTAATTAGTACCAAATTGGGTTTTGGTACAATTTTCAATTTGGATATTTTCATGATTATTGATTCTATATGGTGATTATGTCTTGCATGTCATTTGTGTGATTCTCCATGCACAAAATGATTTTTGGATTGTGAATTGTGAGGTTGTGCCTTAGGAAGCCTTGTTATGGAATTTAATATGATGCAATTCCAATTGCACCTAGATATTTAGAATTGGAATTTAAATTGGGATAAAATTAAACTAATAACATTTTTACTTAATTGATATGATTTTTCCTTATTTATTGGGCATTAAAATAATTAATTTGGTAAGAATTTATGAGTTATAGCTTACTTGATTGCTAATTAGTACCAAATTGGATATTGGTACAATTTTCAATTTGGATATTTTCATGATTATTGAGTCTATATGGTGATTCATGTATTGCATGTCATTTGTGTGATTCTCCATTCACAAAATGATTTCTGGATTGCAAATTGTGAGGTTGTGCCTTAGGAAGCCTTGTTATGAATTTAATGTGATGGAATTCTAATTGCACCTAGATATTTGGAATTGGAATTTAAAATGGGATAAAATTGAACTAAGAACATTTTTGCTTAATTGATATGATTTTTTCCTATTTGTTGGGCATTAAAATAATTAATTTGGTGTTTATTGTCAACTATTGGAATTTGATTTTCAAATGTGATTTATTAATAACTAATAGTATTAAAGGATTATTTGTTAAGATATAGTTTTAATTATATGTATTGTTAATTTATTATGAGTATTTCATTAAATGGGTTTCATTAATTAGGTGGGCTTATTGACTTTGGGCCATTTTGTGAGTTTCAAAAAAAAAAAATTTGTTAACCTAATTTAAGAAGAGTAGTCGACACCCTCTTTTAATAAGAGAGTGCCACTCTCTTCACACACAAACAAGAGATAAAAAAGAGAAAGAGAGAAATGGAGAGAAGGAACAAGCTCTTCTTCCATTCCTATGATCTCCACCATAAAAACCTATAATAAAACAACAAATTGAGAGTTACTAATGTTAGAGTATTGATTTAAGGTTCAAGTGGGCTATGATCGTAGAAGGATTGCATAATCAAGAGAAAGGCGTATCTTCTAAAGTTGACTAGGGCAAAGGGAAGGCATGATTGTGAAATTAAGTTGTTATTGTACGATATATACTCTGCAAATATATATTTAGTTGATTTCATTTATTGATGTTGGTGATCATAAGCATCCTTCTTCTCTTACTTATTGATTTTGAGAATTAATGTTTTAAAGCGTAAAATTGGAAATTTTTGTATGAATTGCATGAATTGATAAATTTGATGTTGAATATGTTATTGGGTCCATTTTGAACTTATTTTTGGACTCTATATGTTTTTCATTTGTATTTAAGCTCTCACAAAATTTGTAGCTCTACCTCTTAACTTTTCAAAGCATCTTTTTGTGTCTAATTTGGATGCATATAACTCAAGTTATGATCTAAATACCAAAACTAGTTCGAGCACAAAATGCTAATACGCCCAGGCCATGGAAATTTTAGAGACCACGCCCAGGCCGATCCCCCAACTGTCAAAGTGTGATTGTGTATTTTTTACCTTCTAATGATGCCTAAACACTCTAAATGCATATCTAATGTTTCCTTGATGTTGTAATCTCTAGAATCTTCTTTAAATGTGACTAATATATCATGTGAAAGTCAAAAGAGAATACATAAGATATGAACCAAGTTTAGTTGATTTTAATTGAGAGTTATTACTTAATTATACTCCTTAATATGATCTATTAAAGTCTAATGCTATGCATTGCATGATTACATGATGAAATGAACTTCACTAAGGTGAGGTTTGATTGGTCCTTCATTGAATGAGCTAAGATATTTTATTGTATGATGCCTAATTAAATATACATGCATCGAATGACATTACCATGTTTGGGATTATAGTTGCACATTGATGAATAAAACTTTACGAAGGCATGATTTCTAATGAGCATGCATAGGATTTATGCAAGAATAAACGTGTTAAAAGTTTTGATGGGTGAAGTGAAATATTTATGAGTCAATACATGATCTTAAGTGCCAAAGAATGATACATTGTTTGATATATGATTACATATTGCCAATTAAACTTAACTAAGTAATTGCATGTGTAGTTAGTGTATTAGAGCTTGAAATATGAAATTTGAAGTATAACTATATAACTAAATGATTAACAAAATGACTAGTAAGTTTAATAAGAATAATAGGCAATATATTTAAACGATGTTTGAATCGAATAATGGTAATCTTAATTTCATGATTGAAATTGACATAGCCTAAACACATATATATAGGTTGAACCTATACATAAGTTCAAAAGAGGTGATTAGGTCACATAAGTTGATAATAATGCATGTGACACCTAGTTATTAAGTTTAATTGATTGTAAATGTGATTGATTAAGTGTTAAAGGCTATTTGGTTTGGACTTGGAATTGATAAACCTGTTGAATTGTATAAATTGGATGTCTAGATGTGAAATTGAGTATGGTATAATGTTGGTACTTGATTTATTTGAGAATTCGGTGTTTGTAGTCTATTTACCTAGAATTGGCTTAATAGGCTTAAGTTTCTTAAATATGGAAGTTGGCGTAATATTTGGTTATACTTATTAGTCGATGATTGAAGTGATGAAGTTGTTTGATATAATGCTTTAATTATGAGAAAATTTCTCCATACCTGATTTGTTAAAGAGTTGAACAATGATTGATATGGAGCTGAAATGAGGCAAGTATGTGAAGTGATTATGTACTTGTTCCTTATATGATTGGATATTGACAAACAAATAATATATTGATATTATGAATATAAATGTTAACATGGGGAATATGCTATGATTATCGTGACACATGGGGACCTATGAGTTCCTTTGTGTATAATGAGGTTGAAGACGCAATCAGGTATGTCTATGAATGCTTATGATGCTACAATTAAACTTTTGAGATTCTTTCTGTGATTGGACTTGGATACAAATGTAAAGAACTATAACTAAACATCTGGGCCCTTATTATGTATTTGGTTGAATAGTTGTACGAATGTGGATATACTAATACTAATATACTGAGCCTGCTACTAATTACTGGATTTGAGCTATGATCATATGTTGGACACAGAGTATCTCACTCAGGTTGCGGATGTGCACCAATGTTCTATAGGCTTATGCCACAGTACTGTAAGCTTATGCCTAATTTGTTCTGTTTACTATTATGCCATTCTGATTTTGAATTTGATACCTATTCTCTTTCTGTTTCTTCCAAGTTACTAATAAGCCTAATAAATAAAATAATTAAAGAATGTGATTGATATCATACTGTGATAGTATGTGTTTTGAAATATTTATGTATTTGTATATATTTTCCAATGATATTTTGATCTGACAATGAGATTGACAGTATTTTGATTTGTTAATGACACTAATAATGTTCTGATTTAGCATTGAGACTGTCATCCATTTATTATGGTACATATTCTGATAATATCCTGAAATAATATATATGCTCTGAATTTATCTAATATGGAATATATTTTGAATTCATTCTGATGTAGTTTATGTCTTAATGACATTTTAATGAAGTATACATTTGAAATATAAAGAAATATGATCATTACTACCTAAGCGTTTGTATTCCTTATATTAAGTTTCAAATAGAACCCTTTGAGATTACTTAACTGCTGAGCTATGTGAATAAACGCATATATGAGTTTGTTCTTATATATATTAATTGAAGTGATTTTCTATAATGCTAGTAAACTTGTATATGAATTTATTATGAGTTTTTGTATAGAAACATGGAGTGAAAATGTGGACTTCTATAATAAGTGATATATATATATATATATATATATATATATTATGATGATGTGTATGGTTTCAATGGACTATACCTGTATACTATGTGATTACATATAATTGTTGAGTACCACTGAGTTTTAGACTCAATGCGATGTTTTTAACTCGCGTAGGTGGAAGTTGTTTATTGTGGATCTCGAGTACATGTGTGCAGAGAGAAGATATTCTGCTTCCAAATCCAATATCTTTGGATTTATTAATATTGGATTTGAGGATAGTTCCTCTTGAAAATTATTGTATTGAATTGGAATGTTAAATATATATAAAAGACTTCTAAGAACTTCATTATTACTTTAATAATGTCTCATTAACTTGTTTATTCATTGTCTTAGCCGTATTTTCAAAAGAAACCCTTGAGGATTTTCTATAGGGCTTGTCAAAACTATTTTTTGAAAATGTTTGATGGGCTTCACTACTGCCTTTAAAAGATTTTAATTTTCCTAATTTTTATAATTGAATTTTTTTTAGCAAGTTATAATTTAAAGACTTTCGCTGTGTGTTTTCAAAAAACTAATCATGACATTTGATTCACTTTTATTGATTAATACCAGTTTTGTACTAGTAAGTGAGCCTGTATGTGCCTCCAGCATAGAATGTGACATCTCTTGTTTGGTCTTGTAGGCTCGAAAAGGGGGGTGTTATAGTTTGGGCCTCGAATAGAATCTCGAAAGCTCGAAAACCTAATAACCAAACGGGAGGGGCATTTTGGTAATCAGCTAGTATCGGCACTGGCCAGCCCGACACTTCTTAATGTGGCTTTTTGGTTGGGCCAATGATGGGCTAGAATTGCAAGGGCTGATAAGGGGGCAATTGTGATGGGGTGTTTTGTCATCCACTTTGCTTCTTATTTGAATGCATGGAACCCAATTCGACAAGTCTATGATATTGTGGGAGGTGGAAAGGGTACTACACATGACATAGATGTCATGATGCAGATGAAGTTAATTGAGAAGATAGGAGATACATTCTGTGTTGTGTGAACTTAAGACGCAAGACCTATTGATGATAGTGATGATGAGGAGGGAGATAATACTAATATGGAGGAGGATTTCTCACATCCCACTCCTAATTTGGGTGCTTTTTCCGGTGTAGGTACATTCGGAGCTAGTCCTTCTTTTTAGAGGACATTCGACTTGTCCTTTGAAGAAATACTTACACGTATGATGTCTAGAATGGACATGTTTGATGCTCGCTTTAGGGGATGAAGACTATGATTTCTGACAGGTTCTAATCTATAGAAATTATGCATGGGAGTCTCAAGTCTCGCATGGACAACATGTAAGGCCAATGTCGAGGAATCAATAGCCAGCTCCAAACAGTGATAATCCATAGCCCAAATAAAGTATAATTCATTCAAACTAACCACCCCATCACTCTCATTACGCCCAAAGATTGTGTTAGCTAGAAATTTATGAATATACCTATATGTTGGGTTTCTCAAGTGAAAGGCTTTTGACAATCTAGGATTATACCAATTGTTCCCAGTCAAATCAATCCATCTACTTTAATCACAAAAATCTTTGGGTATTTGTTTAAGTGTATTTTCAGTGGGGAACCTAAATATGTGACTAACCTCATTCACTAATAGTTCATAATTTCTGTCAAAAAGCCTAAACTTAATTTTACTTGGGTATTCTTCGGGCACTACAAAAATACTTGCAGAATATGAGCTCAAAAATTCTAACGTCAGAGATGCATAAACAAAATCTTTCATGGCAATAAATCTTTCCCATCCGATCCGCTTAAGTGTCTTTAACACAACATCTTTAAGTCCTACTTTTGTCAAAGCATGCTCATCTATGAAATGATTGCGCAAAATAGGTCAGAGAGAGAGAGTTTATTATACTTTTCTTATTGCTCGGGTGAGCCGATTGCGAATGGTTAAGTAGGACCCGTGGATGGAGGTGGTGGAGAGGCAACTTGAGTGGAGGGCGTGGGTCAGACTCTAGTAGCCACAAAAGCAGCAGATCTACTTCTCTTGTATTGTGGAGGCATGGTGGTAAGAGGGGATGAGTGAAGAAGGTATTTTTTTTATAAAAAAAAAGAAGAAGAGAGATGGAAGAAGAAAGAAGTTTAGATGGCGTGTTGTTTAAAGGATGAAGGAAGAGAAGGTTATAAGCTTTTAAAACTAGTGGGTTTAGGGTTTTCACAGTAACCAAAAAGTTGACATTTGTGGTTCTAAAATGTGATGTGTTACATTACACGGGCATGCTGTATAGCATGGCTAGGGCATGTTAGGCTTTGAGTTGTGAAAGAGAGATCACACAGGTCGTGCTAGGATGAGCATGCTTTCTATTCGACATCTCAAATCCGCAAGGCCATGCTCAATGGCACGGCTAGGATGTGGTAGACATTGACTCTTTTAAGAATTTTTGTCCTTACGCAACACTAGCATGCTTCATGGCATGGCTAGGGCGTGCTAGACACTAACCTACAGGAGAAAATTGCACTTACCTGGCATGACCATACTGGATGAGCATGTTAGGGAGTGCTAGACACTAACTCTCTAAGTTGTTTAGATTTTAACTGCTCTTTTGGAAATCCTCTGCACCAAAAACTTATAAATAATAAAAGAACAAGATTGGTTAAAAATTTGAGGAAAGGAAGAAGAAGAATAAGAACAACTAAAAAAAAATAGAAACTATAAGAAGAAAAGATACATGGGTTGCTCCCATAACTGCTTTTGTTTAACGTTGTTAAGCTCGACTCACAGGACCCCCTTTTTTAGGTGAGAATTATTGCGGTTTTGACTAGATCAAAGACTTCGTTTTGATAAACCTTCAATCTTTCAGCATTGACCTTGAAGCTTTGATTTCAATCAACAATTTCTACCGCTCCATATGCAAAAATTTCTTTGATAGTGAATAGTCCAGACCACCGAGAATGCAATTTACCTGGAAAAGACGAAGTCTAGAGTTATAGAGCAATACTTGTTGGCCAACCCTTAGATTCCTCAAGATAGTATGCTTATCATGCCACTTTTTAGTTCAATCTTTATAAATCTTAGCATTTCATAAGCATTCAACCTCATTTCATCCATCATATTCAGCTAAAGCAACCTTTTTTCTCCCACCTCCTAGGCATTAAAGTTAAGAAACTGTATTGCCTAATATGCCTTATGTTCCAATTCAACGGGCAGGTGACATGCCTTGCCATAGACCATTTGATATGGAGACATACCAATTGGTATTTTAAATGTAGTTCTATAGCCCCAAAGTGCATCATCAAGCTTCTTGGACTGGTCCTTCCTTGATTGACCAACCATAGTCTCCAAAATCTTCTTGATCTCTTGATTTGTTACCTCCACTTGTCCGCTTGTTTGTGGATGATATGGGATACTTACATGATGATTAATACTATATTTGCAAGAAGAAAGTCTAGATATGTAACCGTCTAATTTTTAGTGTCATAAACAGCGATTTATCGGTCTGTGAATAGTACCATCAGTCCGGGACTTGGTATTATTTTAGTCCGAAAAAATTACTATGAGTGTCTAATATGTTATTTAATATTTTTGGAGCATGTTTACATGATTTAGGTGGGTAGGAAATACTTCATGAATATTTTTGGAGAATTACGGCAACTAACAAATATTATTTTTATTGTGGTATATTAAGGAATAAATGGTGAATTATTTTTTAGAAGTTAATTTAATTAATTTGTGGAGTTAAATAATATTTAGAAATGAATTATTTGAGGAATATTTAGAACCATTGGATGAGATTACCTAAGACTTGATCTTGGCCATTGATTTAGCATGAAAAGAGGAAGCAAAGTTTGACTTTGCTACTTAAGTAATCTACACTTTCTCTTTCTTCTCTCCACCATCTCCATGCCACTTCTTCTTCCTCTTCTTCTTCTTCTTCTTCCATCTTCCTTTCATTTTTCTACCACAAATCACCACCAAATAACCCAATTAAATCATAGAATAGTGAATTACTCTTAAGAAATAAGTGGTAGAAGCTTGAATTTGGAGTTCCTAAGCTTTGGATTTGAAGTTACCATTAAGGAGGTGAGTTGTGAACTTTTGGGTTTTGTGATTTATTAGGTAGAATTCTAGGATTAGCCATGAAATTAATGCATTAAGTCATGCTCCTTTCTTTTTTAGTGTTAATTTTTTATTTTAATGTTATCTTTCTCCTACTTGAAGAGGTTGGTGAACCCTCTCACAAAGGCAAGGAGAAGGCCCAAGGATAGAGCTTTTAAGCTTCTTTAAGCTTAATTAAGAGGTTAGTGCTATTATACCTTCAATTCCTTTTCAATTTCTTCAAGTTGAAGTTTTTAGGTTTTGGTTGATTTTTGTGAATGTGTGTGAATTGAGTTGGGGAATTGTTCCTTAATTGTTTTAATGTG
>CANUEX010146609.1:0-11928 GCA_948099535.1 Jatropha multifida | reverse complement strand
TATAACTCTCTGTTAATATTTGGAATACTTCGCAGTTAGGATGCTTAAATAAATATTGGTTTGTAATAGAATTATCATGTGATTATAAATAAATTATGGAGTGTAAATGACTATCTGGAGACTGTATGATAGGAACAGTTTAAACATATTATGACAAATAAATATTTGTATGAGAAAATATTTTTATTATATGGATATGGGCTCGAGCTGCAAATAGTATGTATTACTAATGCTGGGTCAGAATTTTTAACTCTGATTGTCTTATGAAAAATGTCATAATATGGGCTTACTATTCTGATAGTCAAATGATAATAGGGATGGATTTTGATAGTTTAGGCTTACTACGGGCCTCGGGTGCCTTCAACTTACCTAGGTTCTAGTACCGATCCGGCCCACGATTTTGGGTCGTGACAAAGTGTATCTACATTATGTTCACTGTGTTTGCAAGTATTCATGTGATATTTGAATCTAGTTGTGCCATTCCTTTTCGGATCACAAAAAAAAAAAAATTCTTTTAAACAATAATTACACTTGCTCTTTACCTTTTCTTTGTCATTCACAAACTCAGTAAAATGATCCCAAATTTTTTATCTTGGTGTCATCGTCTTTCTCTTAGCTTTGGAAATTCTAGCTGCAGATGCTCAAATTTTCCCCTTAAAAGGTTTAGTGATGAAAATTAAGAATTTCCTTATATAACTTCTAATCACTATCAATATAATAACAAGTGATACACATAATTAATTCTTCACAATGGAATCCATGTATCAATGGTGATGCATATCCCAAAATTGAATTTCTTAAAAAACCTTCTCAATTCGACCTTCTCATCTAAGTATATTTGATAGCAATCTTTTGCAACTGTCCGTGTACATGGACTTTGAAACTTAGGTTGTAAACTAGCTATAAATTCCTGAAACCCTTTGCCCTCCACAAACTTAAATGAAATTTCATCAGTTATAATCATAGAAGCTAATTTATCACGTACAACTTCCAGCTAGATCATATTTCCAAGTACCTAAGGTACCTACATGCTCATTTTGTATTAGTTGCAAAGATAATAGTGATTGAAGTGTATCTACATTATGTTCACTGTGTTTGCAAGTATTCATGTGATATTTCAATCTAGTTGTGCCATTCCTTTTCGGATCACAAAAAAAAAAAAATTCTTTTAAACAATAATTACACTTAGCTTTTTACCTTTTCTTTGTCATTCACAAACTCAGTAAAATGATCCCAAATTTTTTATCTTGGTGTCATCGTCTTTCTCTTAGCTTTGGAAATTCTAGTTGTAGATGCTCAAATTTTCCCCTTAAAAGTTTCAATGATGATATACCATTTTTTTGTAAAATTGGATTGGGATTCTCGATCACCCTAATTTTCGGACTAATGGTCTGTGGCTAAGATTATTTATGTGTTTAGCCATTTTTACCTTTTCAGATTATCGAGCATTGTATAATGAATCCTCCACCTCATTTTGCATGCCACCCTGTCTGATTTTATAAAAGTAGGCTGGTTCCTACTGCAGGGCCCAATAGTGGCATATTTGCCATATTAGCCCTAAAATGGGGCAACCTACCCTCATTTTCTAAGAAATAGGCATTAGGAGATATGCCAAAAGTGAGGATTTTTTTGGACTTAGGGGGGACACTTGCATTTTTTAAAACTCAACCTAAAAATCCAAAGGCAGTTGGTGTTAAACTTTAGATCCAAATTGAGATGTGTTGTTTAATCAATCAAAAAATCCCCTTGAGATCAATTTAAAATCCTAAAGACACATACTTTGATCTTGAAACTTAGAAGATTGGATTGAGAATCAAGGAGTTAGGTTTCTTTATCCATTTTTTATCCAATCTTCATGTGAAACCATCAAAGGTAGTTTCTGAGAACCTTTAATCTCTTTCCTCATCTTTTTCTTTTCTTTTTCGGTGTTTAAAATACCTTTCTTGGGTCTGGTTGTGAGGGAAACCATAGATCAACCAAATAGGGGCTTTTGCATTGCTGTGACATGTGGCCAATTGTAGTGGCATGCGCCACTTCCTTACGCCCTGCGCCACTACATGTGGCATGCACCATTAGCATGAGGTTCATGCCATAGTCCCCTATGGCATAAGGCCTTTTGATTCAGAGGCTCTAAATGTATAAAAACCCAATAAACTTCCCAATTCAGAAATCCAGTGGCCAAGCTCCGACCTTAAATGGCTCATGATGCGTATTAGGTCATATATGGATCAAATAACCAAATAAACAAAATTGAGAGCAATGATTAGTAAATCTGTTTGTCCTTCAAGGATGAACATCAAGACCATGAGCTTAAATCTTGTTAAAACCTTTAAATTTCTGTTATTTAGTTATTTTTCTTTACTTTACAAGCACTTTATTATTTCTATCCTTTAAATTCTTGCTATTTATTTTAATGTTTATCATTGTTGTGCTAATCCATTATTTACTAATCTTGTACCATTTACATTCATCATACTCAAGCTTGTTGAATGGTTGATTGTATTTTGATTTTGTTATTAATCTATGCTTTTGTGAATATTTGTTATTCCTTATGCTTGTTGTTTGTGGTTTGGGATTATGATTTAATTTTTATTGCAAAATGCAAAGGGTCCTTAAAAGTATTCCTAATAAATTGCTTATTATAATATTTATGGGTTTTGAAAAATTTGGAGGATTTAAGGGTAGATTGTACTTTAGGTTTGGGTTGTAATCCTTTATCCTCCCTCCTTCTTTACATGTTTGATGATTGCAATAATTGGCTTGAATGACATCATTTTACAGTGCCTGAAATAGTAGTTTACAGTTTGTGAATAGTACCATCGTTTCGAAAATTGGTATTATTTTAGTTTGGAAAATTACTATTTATATTTTATATTTTATTTAATATTTTTGGAGTATATTTGCATCATTTAGATGGATAGAAAAGATTTTATGAATATTTTTAGAGAATTTAGGTATTTGGTGAATAGTAACTTATAGTGTATTATTATTAAGGAAAATTGAGGAATTATTTTGATGGAGTTAATTTAATAAATATGTGGAGATAAATGATAATTTGAGGAGCATTAAATGGTAAGTATTTTAGGCCATTGGATGAAAATACTATAACTAAATCCTAGCAATGCTTTGATTTATTGACTTCAAAGTCATTAACACTCATCTTTAACAATTATTTTCTTCTTCTCCTTCCTCACTTTAATGCCACTCTCTCCTCTCTTCTTCTTCATTTTCTTTCAAATTTCCTAATACTAAACTACACAAAATTCATCAAATTAAACTTTAAGTTAGTAACTAAACTTGAAGAATTAAGCTTGGAAGTTGATATTTGGTGACTATATTCAAAGAATTTGGGAGATTTGCTACTAATCAAGAAAGTAGAATTCATGGGTTCTAAGAGTTAGTTTATGGATTTCATTGCATATTCATGATTAAATCATGCTCCATCTTCTTTTTGTCATTTTTCTTGATTTTGATGTTTAATTTTGCTATTTTGAAGAGGTGGGAGAACCATCCACCAAAGATAGGGGCAAGGCTAAAGTGTGAAGTTTTCTAAGCATCTTTAAGCTTAATTTAGAGGTGTGAACCCCCTTCTGGGCGCCGTGGGAAAGACCTAAAAGGCGGAGTCTGACCGGATGGTCCTATTGGCCGATTCATCATGGAGAAACTGGAAATGCCGAGACTGGTCGGAACCTTATTGTGGTCCCTTCTCGGTTCATTTTGTTTTAGCCCTGTATGTGGCTTAGTTGGTCTAGTTAGTTGATCTGATTATCAATTTTATCATTTTTATGGCTCAATTTAACGCTTATGTCTGATTGGCTCTTTCGAGTGCTTTTACTGTGTGTGGTGTGTTTAGAGTTGCCACCTTACTTTATTTTTATTTTCGAGAAAAATATAAGGTAAAAACCCCGCGATTGACTCCTTTAGTGAGCCACAATGGATAAAATGCACTAGCCTTGAATCATTGGGTTCAAGGACTAGGTTTTCAGCTTCTTTGCATGTGGATCAACAATTTTTGGGTGGGTTTAATTGAAAATAAAAAATCATTATTTTGCATGAATGTCAATTTATCGATGCATGGGCATACTTATAATGCATGACAATATATGGAAAATAGTGCATTAAAATTAAGCAATAGGAATAAAGGTTGTGCATTTAAGAGGGGAGCCCAACTCTAGCGTCGTTATTGAGGATTCTAGGTCGTGCAATATGTTCTCCTAAGTCTTGACTGGTTTGTTCGGTCTGGGGCCCGCTATCTTGGCTGAAATCCATATATATGCCTTCGCACATCGTTTGTATGAGGATCGGGATGCACGAAGTTCTACCATCAATTGGGATGCTAGGGTTTTAAAGGTGCCAC
Source organism: Jatropha multifida (assembly GCA_948099535.1). Classification (NCBI taxonomy): domain Eukaryota; kingdom Viridiplantae; phylum Streptophyta; class Magnoliopsida; order Malpighiales; family Euphorbiaceae; genus Jatropha; species Jatropha multifida. The sequence goes on along the minus strand of CANUEX010146609.1, from coordinate 7,571 downwards.
TCTTTGAGTGGGCTTATTGGTTTTTCGGCTGATTCTGGACTTTTGTTTGAAAACTAGTTTTGTGATTTTGTCGGATGGACTAGGCTTAGTTTGCTGGACAGACTAGGCTTAAAGCATATATAATGTCAGATGGATTGGGCTTTGACAGTTGATAAGGTGCCAAACGGACCGTGGTTAATTGACAAAGTCTGAGTTTGAGTGATTATACCCTCGTGCTTGTGACGTGATCGAATCGGAGCTCCACGATGAGTTGTCTACCAAAGAGGTCGAGTCTTCCTCCAAATATAAGCTAAGGTAGGGCTCGAGGACCCTTATTATAGTCTTATATAATATTGTTAAATGATGAATTATTAGTCAATTGCTAGATTTGATTAATAATGAATTACCTAACTAGTAGCTTTGGCCTAAGGAAGGTCAAAGTGTGATTAAAAGTTGAAAGGATCGACTTTTGAGAGCTAAGTCGGGCTTTAAACTCAATTATTGAAGATGAGCAAAGTCAGACTTTGTGGTCATAGAATCGCAAAAGTGAGAATGAGAGTCGTCGATGCTTAAGAAGTGCTCGATAAAGCAACAAGAGGTGTGGAAATGAAGGGGGGAGTGTGCCTTTTATAGGCAAAAGGTGTGGCTGAGTCGGCCTAGTCGGTGTCGACCAACTCAAAATCGATGCCAAAGATCTATTTCCAACGCTGGTGGGGGGTCCCGACGGTAGCCTAATTGGCGTCACTGCTGGGCTAGACGACGTCGATCCTGGCTAATTACCAGGATGCCCTTCCCTTTTGGTCTCTAGTTTTTCAAGCTTTCGAAAGTCCGTTCGAGGCCCAAACGATGTTTGATCGAGCTAATTCTCACGCTGTTGGAACTATAGCGGAATTTTCTAGAGCTTAGTGTTGAAATCATGGTCAATAAGAGGTTAGTGGACATAACACTTCATCCTCTTTCAATTTTTGATTTTATGAGTTTTACTAATTTGTGAATTTTTGAGATTTTGTATGGCTTGTTTAAATTTTTTATTTTTGAATGTTTGAATATGTTTTTGAGTAACCTTTAAGTATGGTGATAAGCTTGATTGATGAGGAAAATATTTCCTCCCTCTCCTATTAAGAGTGGCCAAACCCTCATAGGGGAAAAGCCTTAAATTTTTTCTTGCTTTCTTTCTTTGATTTTGCTTTTAAAAATGATGGTCGATAAGCATTGATTATGTGGTAAAATTTTCTATTTTGTATTCTTTGTTTTTATGATTTTTCATATGAATTTAAAGATCTTTAAGTTGTGAAAAACTAGTTTTTTTATTAAATGAATATAAGTAAAAGTTTTGAATGATTTTTCTTAGTAAGATGAGCTTGTAAACATGTTTAATGGAAAGGAGAAAATTTCTTTTCCTTATGACTTAGGAGAGGCTAAACCACCCTAAGATGGTCGGGCTTGATCTCTTTCCTTGTTAAGTGATGTTTTGGTTATTTTCAAACCACCTTGATTATGTGTTTTGGAAATATAAGCTTTGATTTGTACAAGTATGAAAATTGATAAAATTTTACTAAGTTGTAAGTTTATGTGATTGTGGGAAAATGGTGTTTAAGTTATGAAATGTTTTGTAATGAAATGAATGATAAGAATATTATAAATTAAGAAGAAACAACTTGTTTTTGTGCTCTTGTATGCTTGATTTGGAATTACAGTATGATTTGATTTATTATATCAAGATGAGCATACTCGGCTTTGATGCCATTATTTTATTAGCTATGATCATATGCTAGGCACATGGGTGCCTTATGTTTAAGCAGATGCACTCCATATCTATAAGTAGTCTCTTGAAGCCTTTATGAATGAGTTGGCGACCTAAGGCCACTATGATTATGTTATGGAATTTTATCAGCTTCTATTCTTCTAACAGTGTATGAGCCCTTATAAGAATATCTTTTATAAGAATATTTAAGGAATATAATGAATGTTTTTCATGATGAAATCTTGATATGAGTTTAAATGATTTTAATTAGTAAATGATATTTTATAATTTATTGAAGTAGAAAGTGATTACTAAGGAATATAAGATTTGATTTTACAATAAATAATATTGCTTTTGTTTATTTGAAAGTAAATTTTAATGGTTTAAAGGGTATTGTATATAGTTGATTTATTATGATTGTTATGACTATGTCTTTTCCTATGCTTTATATTTTAAGTATGTTGCCTTTGTAACAATGATTTATATGTGTTTATGAGTACCACTGAGTTACATACTTAGCGTGTTGATTTATCACGCTTAGGTTGAGGACAGTGGTTGCTGCATGAAAACCAAGAGTGTAGCATCAGAGCAAAAAAGACTTCTTTTGGGTGGATTTCATATTAGTCATATGTATTAATAAATTATGGTATGTATGAATATTAACTATTTGGGAGGATGTATTATTAAGGTGTATGTAAGTTGATGTAAAATTAATTAAGCTTAAGTTCATAGAGTTAAGTAAGTAATTTATTAAATGCTTGAATATAGAATATCTTCTAAGTTAGAAATGTATGACTAGATTATAAGACTTAAGATATTTGAATCTACGCTTTTATTTGATGATTAATATGATGGTTTGATTTGATTGAGTGGTTATGATTTTATAGAAGTGCTATTGAGATTGAGTTATTTATTAGAGTTTGATGGGGATTTGGAGATTGAATTGGAAGTGCTTGATTTTCATTTGATTTTGCAAGCTCAGTTTTTAAGGGAAACTCTTGCAATTTCTGTAGGATTTTCCTAAAATATTTTAAAAAATAATTACTTGCTAAACTTGTGAATACTTAGTCACTTCTAATTCATATCATGACCTATGTGTTAGCTAAGATGGTGCCTTCGACATCGAATGTGACATCCACCATCATATCTTTCTGAACTAGGCAGCGGGTGTTATTGGGATTGGGTAAGTCGTTATCTGCCTTAGTTTATTGCACTTCTTTTCTTTTTTGTTTTTCTTTCATTTTTTATTTCTCTTTTACTCTTTCTCTTTCTTCTTTCTTTGATTTTGTTCTTTCTCTCTTTCTCTTTTTTTCTATTATTTTTAGATTGAGAGATATCTGTGGGGAGATGAAGCTGACTTCCCCAAGTTTGTTCAGGCAGCCATTGTCTATCAACACAAACGTCTCCTTCTTTTGAGACTCTTATATCATATGTATTACCTCGAAGAGAGGGTATACAAGTGGGAGCTTAGCCCAAACAAGAGGAGAGTCCCTCACAATGTCCCTTACTATATGCTGTCAATGAGGTCTATTCAGTTGGCACAGGACATTGCTGCTGCTCATAGAGGGTCGACTGCTACATATGACCTTGCGACTTTTGTTCAAGGTTCTTATGCTATGTTTGTGCGAATGTAGCTATTGGTCCACATCCCTCCTCCCATCGAGTTCGAGCCCTTTGCTGAGGCGAAAGAGTTGGATAAAGGCTTGGGCACTACCCTAATACAGGTGAGTGTTTCTCATCATGCAATTTTGATCTTGGCTTTGTCCCAATATCTTTTCCTTTTATTCATAGATTATGTCTTACTCTTGTAGCAACAGTAGTAGCGCAGTAAGTGCGTGAGGAGAGGTCCTTAGCCTAGAGCTCCAAATACAACCATTGTTGTTGGTACACTGGAGCACGGGCCAGGCGCCTCATTCTTCTCCATCTTGGACTACACAGTTCAGACTGCTTAAGTCATGCTTGATACACATCTAGTGAGCCCATATCGGATGACATTTCTTGGTTGCACTCATGTGAGTAGCTCTTGCTCTTTATTTGGGTGTTGGTATTTTATTATCCTATCTTCTTATTTTTTGCAAGTGTCGATTGAAGACTACAATGAGGTGTGTTAGCTGTTCAAGGCAGTGCACTTGAAGCTGGCGATGTCAAGACTCTCTCGGATGAGCATGTATCTGTAAGTACAGAAATAACAACATAGAAATACATATGCAATGTACATGGCATGTATGCATGAAATGCTTTACCTAATGATGATAAGTGTATGCAGAGAGCTAGCATGGGTCCTCCTGCTAGTTGAGGTCAAGGAATGCAATGTGGAGGGCAAAATGGTCGAGGAACTAGATGAAGGTAAGTAGTGATTAAAGAGGTCAAGGAGACCAACAGTAAAGATTTAGAGGAGACAACATCCAACATGTCCTGAGTTGACAGCCCTAGTCTTCTTTGTGCTTTCTTTGACCTTTTTATAATCTGGACCCAATTTATGGAATTTCTTTGTAAAGAATGACTATTTTCATATATAAGAAGGCCAAAAGCCATTTTCTTTTACATATTTCTTTGTAATATTAAAGTATTAGTGCTTCATAGCTGATAATTATATTGCTTATTGAATCTTAGAAATAAAATAATAGCGCAATATTTTCTGCAACTGTCTGGCAAGCAATGGCATGGGCCATTATACTGTGGCATGTGCCACATATAGTTGCATATGCCACTAATGCTATAGTGGCAACTAACTATCAAGCTATCCTTTACTTCTTTGCTATAAAGTCCATAAAGCTTTTCCATGTTACAAAAGCTCTTTTCTCTTTTCCGGATGAAGCTCTCACTCAAAAACTTACCAAAACTTCCAATTTCTTGCACATTTTCCATGGATCAGTCCTTGGAACCTGCCTTCAAAGCACTATTCTGTAGTCTAAGCCGTGAGGATTGGGATCTACTATCACCATTCATACTCAGCAGGTTGAGTTATTCCTGGAACATTCAAGTTCAACCCGGATTGCTACAATGGTTGATAAACCATTTTAATCTTTTGAATAACTTATTTTTCCACAATGACTTCGAGATTTATCCATTGTTTGAAGAGTTTAGTATTATTTTTGAGAGAATACCCATGGTGGAAGAAGTTCCTGCAGTGCCTCGGCTTGACATAGACCCTACTTCACTGATACTATCTATCTTTGGTTTCTCAGCCTACAAGATCTTGTCATATGATTTTAGAGCCAATGTCGTGCCCCTGCGACCACTTGTTGAGCATGCCTTAAGCTTGGACCGCACTAGCCAGTACTGGCCTTCTCTTGTCAACTTCTGCCCTCTTAGTCAGTACTTGCTGCTCAGTAGCATTGACAGCTATGGCAACCTTAGGCTGGTATTCATAGTCAAGCAGATAGTTGGGTGTCACATGCCATTTCCACTTATTGTGGGAGAGACATTCACTTGGCTAGGAGAGCATGCTTGAGACTTTGGCTCGGTGCCCGATCCAATGGGGAGTCCGTTTCTACTGTAAGTAAATGCATTTTCATTTTTCATTTCCATGATGCTCTAATTTTTACTGAAGCTGCCCTTGTTGATTTTTGACTTAAGGAGATTTTTTCTTTCCTTTTTCTTTTATTTATTTTTATTCTTTTGATTTATTTTTTTTAGTGCTCTAATTTTCGCTTAAGCCGCCCTTGTGGGTTTTCGACTTAACAAACTTTTTATTTTCTTTTCTTGTAACACCCCTATCCGATCCTATAGGACTAGACAGTGAATGTCATATTCTGTTCCAGAAACACAGACTGATTTGCTTAATAACTTAATATGGTAATTAAAGAAGAAAATGATTTGTTTAAAAAGAGGGTTAAAAGTTTTTTTCTTTCATATTAGGATGTTAGCGAAGATTTAATAATTTCACAGAAACTTTTGAAATAACTTAATAATTTTATAATTCATTTAAATAAGTTTCCAGCAACATCAAATGGAAGAATAAATCCCTGTAAAATAAAATTTTTTTCTCTTATAACTATAAAGCATCATTTGCAAAGAATGTCTGAATTTATATCCTTAGTTCCTCTATGTAACCTTTAATAATAAAAGTTAAATAATCAATAGGAATTATAAAATAGTCTCACAATTACAAACCCAAATAAGTTTAGCATTAAATTTGAATTTTCAACCCACTACTTACACTCTCAATAATTAATACTTATACTACATGTCAAATTCTTAGTATATACTTAAATGTCTGAAGAACATCCTCCTCCTCTGATGTTGGATTACCGAATCACCTCAACTTATATTACCTTCAACCTGCGCGTGAAAAAACTCATCACTCTGAGTATAAAACTTAGTGGTGCTATTTATAATTTAAATCAAATAATAATTTTAGAAACATAAATTTTGAAGAGATTTCCCTTATTATAAACATTTATATACAAACATTAATAGTCAATTTTATCCTTGTATTAAATATTTATCTTTAACTGAATATTTAAAACATTTCAAAATCCATTCCTCAAATTAATATAATATAAACTTACTAACTACCAATACCACATATTCCTTTAATTTAAAAAAATATATATAACAATCCAAATCATATAACAGAACTTATTATATTAATTTTCTTAAAAACAAATTCTTACATATGGGGCTCAGATACACTTAGGAGAAAATGTAGCAAATAAGATTTAAGAATAACAAAATAACAAAAACGAGTCCTGTGAAAGCGCCCCTAATGGCCTGTGAAAGCACCACACATATCAGAAATGAGGCTTGCGAAAGCACCCCTAATGGCATGTGAAAGCACCACCCCATATTAGAAATGAGGCCTGCGAAAAAGCCCCTAATGGCCTATGAAAGCGGCACACATAATAATAAGCGCGTCCGCTTATTTATAAGGCATTCAGAGCCTAGCATATGATCATAGCTTCCATATAACAGAAAGGCTTAAAAGCCGAGCATGCTCATGTACTGGAATAAATCAGATCATACAACACATTCGCACTAAGTATATTAGAGCCCCAAAATTTCTCATTTTTGCTTACTCAGAATATTTACATATAACTTGTCCTTTCCTTATTTTGCGTACAAATATCATAAAATATCAATCATAGCCACCACTCAAACAATAATTAATAAGTGGCCAATAATCATCATTTTCATAAAATAGAATATCAATCAATTCATAAAATCATTTAAAAATCATATCATATCAATTAATATATCATTTCTTTTAAAATCCATGAAATAATATTTCAATAACTTCAATAATTCCTTACATCGCAAAAATATATATATGAAAACAATATAATGAAGTTTAATTAAATTAAAAAGTTAGTATTGCACTAACCTGGATTAGAAGGCTGCATTAGCCTTTCTTTCTTATTTATTGTCTGTAATCCACTTCTATGGTTTATCCCAACTTATAAACAATTTATACAATATATTTTAGTTCTTTGTTTCTGTGCTCTATCGATATATAAATTCTTGTTATCCTTATTTTTTTTTGTTTGAATTTTCATTTCTTTTCATTAAATATCATAAACTTATATTCTTAATAAGTTCAATTAATACAAGTCCTTTATGAACTTAATTATTATACCAATTCTACATTTTTTGAGCATTTATTTAATTTCCTTTAGCTATACTTGATTTATCTAGAAACTATATTTTATTTCTAATAAATATTTGATAACTCCTTTTTATATATCATTTAAAATATATGCTTAACTAATTTAAAATTTCATTTTCCAATCCTTCTTTATATTCAATCAAATACAATTAAATTTTGTATTTGTTAAATTAATTTATTCTTTTAAATTTACTTCTTCAATAAATAATATTACTTGTTATTTCTACAGAAGCTTAATTT
>CANUEX010146575.1:0-26596 GCA_948099535.1 Jatropha multifida | reverse complement strand
TCTCACCTTTTGTTTTATTTGATTACAATTAGTATACATTTATTAAGAAAAGAAATAATCTCTATGACAATAACATTGCAGTTCAATTAAATTTTTTATCTAGATTTGACCCATATATAGATTTGATTCATTAGTTAATTTAATTTTTCGTGTGAATGTGTATACTTTTGCAATATAATTATTAGTTATTGTATGAATAACCTATGCACTAATTCGATAGGTTTGTAGTGAAGGATCAAATAACTTATAACACATCCAATAAGGTTTAAGCAACAGAAAACTAAGTTTGCCAAATAATTATTTTATATTTTAAAGGTCTAATATTTATTCTTCTTGTCAAAGTACGAGTTTACACACAGGCTTAATAATAGTGGCAAAATCTACAAGCTATTGTAAGCAATGATGCATGATAATTTTGCTCAAGGTTATTAATAAGTAGGTGAGAATATTGAAGTACCATTATAGACAAAAAGAAGCTGCACTTCCACATGTGGCCATTAGAGCACGGTATTATTGATGGTTATTATGTATGACGGAGGAAAACAAAAATCAGAGCAAATAGAATGAGGGTTGCTTTGGAGTTAGTATAAAAGGGTTACTACTTTTCTTGTCCAGATAGCAAGGAAAGACAATTATTTTAATATATGCATATGTGCATGCACAAGTTAAGGTGAATGCAAACATAAATAAATAATATAGTCATAGCTTTAACCCATCCCTACTGCCGCCATACAAAACTTCATGTGGTTCTATTAAAAAGCTGCTAGAGCTGATGCAGAGGTGGAGAAGAGGGCTAGATACCTCACAAGGCTAGCCCTATCAGATCTCAAGCATCTTCGTAACTGGCCCTCAATAGTTGCAGTTGGGCTTGTCATTCTGGCAAGTCTAGAAAGCGATCAAATTGAATCTTACCAATGGATCATTGAGGTAAGAAACTTAAAAAGAACAACACTGCAGAAACTTCATTTATTATTTATTATTGTTGTTGTTCTTATTCCTGGAATCTTTTTATGGCAATCTGGAATTCAATTAGATGGTTTAAACTAAAACTTGTATTGTTTTTTGGATATTAAATAATTGGAATGGACTAGGCAGCATATAGCTTAATAAGGATGATTGATATGGATTTACGAACACCTGAAAATTTAAGATTTGCAATAGGAGGAATTTGATAATTTGTGGAAAGAGTGATTAGTTATGAACTATTCCCCTTAGGTTGTTTAGTTGATCAATAAACTAAAATAATTTTAAGGGTTGACTACAAAATCACATATGCTTCTAAAATTAAGTTTTATTTTGAATGATACCCTCTTACCACTTTAATATTTAATATAATATTTTTCACTTCCTCAATTAAATTATATTATTTTGTATTATGCGTGAAACTTTTCTAAATCACGCATCGTTAAAGAGGAAAAAATATATTCCCTTATTAATATTTTAATATGTTTATTTACATATTTCTTGCTCATAAGGCCAAATTATATTTAAATTATTTTCTAATTGATTTATTTTAATTATTATCTAATTCTCTCATAATGAATATGTGGGCTATAACTACATTATTTAATAAGCAAGTGTAAGTGCTGGTACTTTTATTCTCTCTATTATGATAAAAACACAGGTAACACAACCAAATAGAGGTAAATAAATAGAGGCTTAAGCGGCCTAGTTTTCTCCATTCAAAGGGACACATTCGTCAGAACCTAAGCGGCCCAATTATCTTCATCCAGTGGACAGTTCACCAATCGCCTAAGCGGCCCATAAATTCTCCCATGGCCTAAACGGCCCACAAGTTCTCACATGGCCTAAGCGACCCACAAAGAGGCCCATAAGTTCTCCCATGGCCTAAGCGGCCCATAAATTCTCCAGAGGCCTAAGCAACCCATAGACAGTCCATCCGTTCGGACATTTTTCCAGAAGCCTAAGTGGCCAATAGACCGTCCATCCGCTTGGACATTTCTCCAGAGGCCTAAGCGGCCCATAGACAGTCCATCCATTTGAACATTTCTCCAGAGGCCTAAGCAGTCCATAGACAGTCCATCCGTTCGGACATTTCGCCAGAGGCCTAAGCGGCCAGTTTTCTCCGTCCAATGGGACAGTTCGCCAAAAGTAATCTGAACAACCCAGTCTAAACTTTTGAATCTACAAATTGAGGTACACAACCTTCACCATTTAACTTAACAGGCACAATTGATAAGTCATCATTATACATTGAAGCGAAAACTCCTTAAGCATGTATTATAGATAAAATCATCAGTCTAAATAAATCATTAAATTGTGAAAATATTATTTACTAAACATATTTAGATTGTCCAATATTTTAAACAATGATATGTTCGGACAATAAAAGAACAAATAAAAAAGCTAAGTAAAAAAGACTACAAATTGGAAAATTCCCTCTTCATGAAGTTCAAATTCTTTATATTATTTCAACGATAAGTTACAAATAAAAACGCTAAATGACCAAATAAGTGACGGGGGACTACTGTTAATATATAATAATAATATTATTTATTTTAAATAAATAGACTCTAAAATAACTCTAAATAGGAAATAAATCAAGATTCAGAATTCTTATTTAATACCAACTATTCGGATTCTACTATATATACGTTAAATACGCCCTAAAATCGAGTTAATCACAGTTAATCTCTTCCAAATTTTGAAAGGTTGACAATGAGCATTTGAGTAACCATAGTAAAACCGCATGAACTGAGGAAGATTCCGAGTGTTTGAACTGTAGTCAATCGATTTTGGTGTATATTTTATGAAGATTCTGAATTTACACGACTTTTATTGGACAAGGCGGCCCGCATGCATGTGCCTTTCACTTCCAATAATTTTGGAGAACATGTGATGAATTATTTGTGTTAAAAAATTCGCCCTTTTTGCAATAAAAAGACACCGATATTTTTTTTTCTATGCAAAGAAGAAAATTAGCAATTAGCTCAAGTCACTCTCAAGGTAGCTGGGTGTATATTTCATTTCAAGCTTGAAAGCTCCTCCGCTTTTATTACTTTTGTGGAAGCTTGACATTTCATTTATGGGTGAACGTGTCGAGAGGAAGGGGTGACCATTTGATTATTATTCAGTTTTTATTATTTTGTTAACATTTGATTTTTCGAAAATTTTCAATATTTTGTTTATATCCATCTCCGACTGTAAATTTGAAATTAAGCTAATGAACTTAAACAGAGTCTCATTAGATTTTATTTACTTATTCTATTATCAATTTCGTGCGGCGATGATTCTTTCCACGCGCCCAACAACCATTTTTTTTTTCCATAATGAACTGTGACTCTGTGAGTTCCTTTCACCACTCCTTCTGTAACATGTTAATTCTAGAAATTCAGTCACTTTCGTGGCCACTTATTAAGTCACCTTTCTCAGTTGAGATTGTGGCACTGTGCTTTCTTGGCATTCAAAGGCTTCAACTTTGTCTATTCAGGTAATTCTTTGTTTTCTCTCCACAGTGTTTCAATTCTTGATCTGATTTGTAAAATTAAAAAAAGAAAACAAAATGGTGGTTTTAGGTTTGGGTTTTCTTTCATTTAGGTAAAGTTATGTTCTTTAAAGGATTGTGTTCGAATTTTCATGGCATTTACTGTCTGGTTGCTGGGGTTTGTTTTGTTCTTTGATCATTTGAAACGAATCGCCTTGATTCTATTTGGAATTTGCAGGCTAATTTACTGATTAGCAAAGATGAAGGCCACTCAATTGACAGGAGCAAAGTTCTATGGATTCACTGGTAGGAAATGTGAGAGAAGAGCAATCAAAAAATGGGGCAAAGCTTTTGCATATGAAAATGCAATAAAATCATCTCACCGTAATTATTTTGTGGTGAATGCTAAGAGGGGTTTGAGGTTCAACAATGGTGTCAACTGTAGTGGATCAATTAGTGAACATCGAACTACTGACCATGATTCGAGTTTTTCAAGTTTGGAGGAGAGGTTAGATTCAAACAATGGAAGATCACTAAACAGGGGAAATGGAATTTTGTAAGATAAACAACTTTTATCCACTGCGCATTCAATATTTTTCATTTATGCATTTGCAACCTGAAACTGCATATTTTAGCTCTATATTTCATTAAATTTGACTGCATCTGTTTTGGTGAACTAAAACATATTTGCTTCTGTGATATTTGTATTTGGGACTATATACTTACAGGAATTCTGGGTCTTCTCTCAGTGACTCAACAGGGCCTCCATGGACTAGTCAATCAGAGGCTCGAAGTGTTCAAACAGAGCTTATAATGCTTTCCATACCAGCAATTGCTGGACAGGCAATTGAGCCATTAGCACAACTAATGGAAACAGCTTTTGTTGGTAGACTCGGTAAGTTTTTCAGGTTTCATGCCTCGTCTTTTTTTAATCTATTTACTCTTGGAACTGTATTAACCAAAGGGTCATTATTTTTAATAGATTCTAATGAACCATAGTACATTTTAGTTGTAGTAGGCCACATTTAAGTTGGCTTGCACATGTTTATTTGGTAGTGAGCGCATTAGTTCATTTGTTTAAATTTTTCTTTTTTTTTTAACTGTTGTTCTTATTTAATTTGGTCAAATATGAAAAGATTTATACTAGTTTTTTGGCGCAACATATGATATGATTACTTCAACTTTTGAGGGACTTCTGATTTCTGTTGGTTTTTCATGTCCTATACATATGATCTACTAAAACTCACATCTATTCTTTTGGTGCTTTCTATTAGCCATATTGATGAACCTTTCCTGTTTTTAGATTCACAAAATATTACATGGAAAACTCAAGTTTAATATACTGTTGAAATTGTTTCAAAAGGGCCTTTGGAGTTGGCATCAGCTGGTGTTTCCATGTCAATCTTCAATATTATTTCAAAGGTTTTCAATATACCTCTCCTTAGTGTCGCAACTTCGTTTGTGGCTGAAGATATCTCAAAGAGTGATTTTGGATGTAACTCAGGTAACTCTACAATTTCAATGAGTGAATGAGCATGTAAAATTACCACATAATTTGACATTTTATTTAAAATTGTAAGTTGTTTTGTTTACAGGTGGTGGCCATTCCAATAATCAATTGATTGAAAGAAAGTCACTACCTTCTGTCTCTACAGCCTTACTTTTAGCTGTCGGAATTGGAATATTTGAGGCTTTGGCAATGTATCTGGGATCCGGAATATTTCTCAACTTGATGGGCATATCAACTGTAAGTAATACATAATTAGTCATAGATCACTTTATTGTATTTCATAATTTTCTGTTTTTAGAATGATTTTGGTTGCACTCAAAATCTGGTACCAGAAGTTTTGTATTATTTTCTGGAACAGGATCCATTCCACCTCTATGTTTTGATCACAGGATTATGTTGTACATAAACTTTTCCATTTAAAAGGTGGTCTATTTTCTAAAAGTCATTTTTGGGGCAGGCTTCACCCATGTGGATTCCAGCAGAAAGATTTCTCAAACTAAGAGCAATCGGTGCTCCCGCAGTTGTCCTTTATCTTGCCATTCAGGGTATATTCCGCGGGTTTAAGGATACAAGGACTCCTGTCCTATGTCTAGGTAAGTTGCTCACTTACCTTTTGCAATTTTCACTATTAACTCAGGCATTGTAGGTTGATCACATATAATCATGTGAGAGATCATCATACCAACTACTTACTTTATTAGAATTAATGTCCAGATAGAATCCTATGAAGAGGAAATATGACCATATAAAAGTGGCCAAGGTGGTATCAATCTGTCAAGTGTAACCTGCACAACGATGGCGTTCACACACACATGCACATGTAATGATACATAGAGCCCAAAGCCAGACGATGAAGGAAATATGAGATTTATTCCCAAATTACCTAGATGATGATAATGAGAAGTGCCAAAGAACATTAACTTTCTAGTTTAAAGTCGATTTTCATAACTCAATATAACTATATATTAATTCGAAAGGCTTGGGGGTTGGCTTCAAGAATCATTTTGCTCCATTCTACCGTCCTTTTGTGTCTAGATTCACATTTTCATGGATTCTTTAGAATCAAAGAATAGACTCTCCTATTTGTTTGAAAAACTTAGAGTTGTCTATTTGTTGAACTGTTCAAGAATTCAATAGACTCATGCCACCCAAAAGTAATATATACCTCTCTAAATCAGGCTGTGTAAGTTTCCATGTTTCCCCCTATTTATTACATGCTTCAAGTACTCCAAGTTTTTAGACGGGAACCCACAATTGTTATGTTGCTTATGTGGGAGAACGAAGAATTATATTTTTTCTTTTAAGCATTTAATGGATTTTGTAACAGACTACAAAGCCTTATAAAATGATAAACTTCATCCAATTAACTTCTTTTCATTCCTTTTCTGATGGTAACAATAAGTTGACTTTTATTTAGACCAAACTTAATGTATGGTTGAGAATTCTCCTTGATGTAGGTAATACTAAAATATTGAGACCACTTAACTGTTACAGTACAAATGCATTCTTCAAGCAATATATGTATAGATATTCTTTTGATCTGACCAATAAAAACTGAATTGCAGGACTGGGCAATTTGTCAGCGGTATTCTTATTTCCCATATTAATTCATAGTTTCCAGTTGGGTGTAACTGGTGCTGCCATTTCTACTGTTGTGTCTCAGTATGTGCTTTTAACATTTGATATTTTAGTCACTTTTATAGTTTTACTGTAGTATGAATCTTCAGTGACAGTTATGCTTCAAAATTTTCAGATACATTGTAAGCTTTCTGATGGTTTGGCATCTTAACAAGAGGACAGTATTGTTACTTCCTAGTGTAAAAGGTTTGCATTTTGGTGGCTATTTAAAATCTGGTAAGTGTACTGACTTAGCTATGCAAAACCCTTTAAGTACCATCCATTTGTGGTTGTTATGGTTGAATTGCATCTTTTTGTCAGAATATATCTGTAAGATGTATTCCAGTACTGGATTCACAATAATGCAGCAGGATATTTGGTGTTTGAATCGTGCAAGTTCCAGAGATCAGTCAATCTGCCTGCCACCCTGAATTAATGTAGTAAGCTACTGTATCTAATTGAAAGTTTACACAATGATGGTTGAAGGGCTTACTTCCTGCTCCTCTCGCGAAGTATCACCAGTCATTGTTTAATGTGTGAATACTTGGTCCCTTTAATCTTATGAGAATGCTTTTGTAGTATTCTGTCTTCTTACAATTAAAGCTGTATGCTGGTTTTCTATACGAAGACTGTTAAAAAGCTTGTTAAATCGATTGTTAATATGTTATTAAATTAATCAACAAAATTATGGCAGAGGAAGCCAATGGTTGATTTCAACTGCTATGCATCTCTCCTTTTCTGTTATGATCTGTAGCTGAATCTTTAACAAAAATGGATTCTCTTAAACTGGAGATCATTTGTAACTCAAAGTTTGTTTCATTTTCTTTTTGTGAAAAGCATGAAAAATGATGTCTGCTTGATTTCTGTGTTCTCCTGAAGCAATTACAGACTCACTGCCTTGTTTGCTTGCATGCTTATATATATATATATATATATTCAGTTCTTAGAACTTATTTTAATGCATTATCTTATTTTACTTGCAACTATCATAGACAGACAAGCAAATTTTGATTACTTGGTTCCAAGTATTTCATTTTTTCATGCAGACTAAATGTATGCTTATATATATATATATGTTTTCAGTACTTCTGGTTCCAAATCAATTAGCATTTTTTTGCTTCTGTAAGAAGACATTTGCATGATGAAGATTTTGTTTTCCTTAGGTGGTTTTCTTGTTGGGAGAACGCTAGCTGCTGTCATGACAATAACATTGAGTACATCTATGGCTGCACGTCAGGGAGCATTAGCCATGGCAGCTCATCAAATATGTTTACAATTGTGGTTATCTGTCTCACTCCTTGTAGATGCTCAAGCTGCATCTAGTCAGGTAACTGAATTTCAATTCCCATTAA
Organism: Jatropha multifida; assembly: GCA_948099535.1. Classification (NCBI taxonomy): domain Eukaryota; kingdom Viridiplantae; phylum Streptophyta; class Magnoliopsida; order Malpighiales; family Euphorbiaceae; genus Jatropha; species Jatropha multifida. The sequence goes on along the minus strand of CANUEX010146575.1, from coordinate 18,672 downwards.
CCTCTTTTTGAACTGAATATGCAAAATTCCAACAATATCCATTCTGATTCTTTCATTTTAGTCCTTATATATGGTGGTATACCCTTTATTTTCTAATAGTTGAGAAACACTTACAGGCCCTAATTGCAAGTTGTTCTGCAAAAGGTGACTATAGTACAGTGAAAGAAATTGCTTTCTGTGCTTTAAAGGTGATTGTTCTTTTATTTGGCTGCATTTTAGCATTATCTTCTATATCACAAAGATTCATAAATGTTTATACATTTTGCACCAGACGGGATTATTTACCGGCATTTCCTTAGCCATCATATTGGGTGTGTCATTTAGTTCTTTAGCAACTTTGTTCACAAAAGATGCTGAGGTACTAGCAATTGTTAGAGCCGGGTTACTGGTGAGTCTAAAATATCTGTTCTTGCTCTGTTCTGTTTCCAAGGTGTCAATTCTTTTACTCTTTTATTAATTCTGGTTCTGGGTCAATAACTTGTTTCTCGACTTGGTTTACAAATGCAACATAAATCTACAACAGTTTGTCAGTGCGAGTCAACCAATCAATGCTCTGGCTTATATCTTTGATGGTCTTCATTATGGTATATCAGACTTCTCATATGCTGCTTGGTCTATGGTAAGACTCCATCTCACAAGTTCCAGTTATGATTTTAATATATTAGTCTGCATCTATGATGCATGAAAACTTCTAGCCATGGGCATTTCCGCGTTTCAGAAACATTTCCACGTGTCCGTTTCCCCATAAAAATACTGTTTCTCCGTATAAAATTACATTTTAAATATCGTTTCCACATTTCCACAATTCTTCATTTCCATTTCCATGCGACATACTCTGTTTCCAGTTGTCTAACGAATAGTTAACAGATGGTGGTTGGGGCACTTTCATCTGCATTTATGCTCTATACACCCTCTATTATCGGTCTTTTCGGAGTATGGTCTGGCTTGACTCTTTTCATGGGAATGAGAACAGTGGCTGGATATATGAGGTAGTGGGAATTACTATCCCTTGTTCTTTCACTATGCTGAGAAATGCATCATTTACCTTTGGTTTTCAACTGCATTTTCTTACATTTTCTAACAGATTATTATCGAGAAACGGGCCGTGGTGGTTCCTGCAGGACGACAGTGGTAGAACTTTGAAAACAGTTGATGTAAAGCCGTGATTCGTTATAGTTGATTTTATTATTTTTTATCATAAATCTGTTGTTCATGGTTGAAGCTTTTCATGGAAGTTCACTGCTATTTGTATTTCTAATGATAATACTAGTTTGGCCATAAGTTCTGTCAAGTCCCTCAACTTATTGATGAAAACAATTAAGCCCATCACTTGTAATTGCAGTCAATTAAACCCTTGATATTTGAAATTTAGCATTTCAGGCCTAAGTTAATAATAATTATTCATCCACAACCAACAAAAGCAAATTGCATTCAAATTGTATCAATCAATCATCTTCTAGCGATCATAGCAAAAGACTAGGGAGTATGAAAACAGTTCTCGAAAGGAATTTCCCTTTTTTCTTAAATTGAAACTATACCGAACTTCGTTTGGAATTGAACGAAGCGCGTCAATTTGATTAATTCTGATCGGTTTTGGGCGAAAAGCATATATTATATAACCGAATTTTTTCGTTCTAATCGAATTTTGCCTGCCCTACAAAAGGCTCTCTATAAACTAGAATATAAGACAATTACTAACTGAAATGACCACTTTGGCTAAGGGGATTATGTTAATTTTGGTGCATGTATTCCTCATTTTTTTATATTTTAATATTTTAACAGAAAATTATAATAACTGAGCGTCTAAACTTATAATTTTTTAATTTGGTGTCTTCAGATTATTATCACACTTACATATTGGATTATGTATCGGCTTACGGGTAATATTATTAAAGTTTGCAAATTTAAGTCAACAAGTGAATCACATCATATGGCCCAAGTGAGACTTTTGTCTTGGTTTAGACTTATAAAAATGGCATAATACAGACACTAGTACACCCTAATATCTTCTTCCACATTTTCTCTCACAAACTAAAAATGCCTCCAAACACCACATCTCATTCATGGCCATTTTACTGTATTATTTTCCCAATCGTAGCTCCTGTTTTGGTTGCTATATTCATTTTCCAGCTTGACTCGTTCGACCCAGCTCCCATGCCTATCCACGAGTTGACTGACCCGCCACCGGAGGCTTCTATGAAGAATTGTCGCCTTCTTCAAGGCTCAGAATTTCTAGGTGTTGGGCAGTTGAAGGCACCGGAAGATATAGCATACGATAGCGAATCAGGAGTCATTTATACAACGTGTGCAGATGGGTGGATAAAACGAGTCACGGTGAATGACTCGGTGTCTGACTCGGTTGTGGAGAACTGGGTTAACACTGGTGGTAGACCACTTGGACTCGTCCTGGGAAAAGATAGCGATGTAATTGTTGCCGATGCCTACAAGGTCAGTATTTAAGACAAAATCTTATCCCTACTGCCAATTTGTCGTGTGTGTTTAAAATATGTCTATAAAAAAATTTAACGTAAAAAAATCATAAAAAAAGAATTCATGTGTTGATATTTCTTTGTATTTTTAATAAAAAATTTAATAAAAAAATCAAATTTTCAAGGAATCGAAATATTAATTATTATGAAAAAATTTATTACTCCTTAAAACAAAAGATGTTACGATTATTTAAAAATAGAGATAATAAATTATTTTTTCAGAAAAAATAGAATCGACCCAAACAGTACCTTAGTCTAAAAACGATTGATCGAAACAAACACTTCCATGTAAGTGTATATACGTATCTCGGAAACAAATAAACAGTTTAGTCTAGAAATCCTAATCATGAAATTAGGAAACAAAATGATTAATCTCAAGAATGTTTTGATCATTTACCAAATTAATGTTGATGTGCAATATGTAGGGGTTGCTAAAGATTAGTGGAGATGGTGAAATAGAGCTACTAACGGATGAGGCAGAGGGTCTGAAATTCAAACTTACAGATGGTGTAGATATGGCAGAAGATGGCATTATTTATTTTACAGATGCTTCTTATAAGTACGATCTTCATGACCATTTGTGGGACATTTTGGAGGGTAAGCCCTACGGTAGGGTATTGAGCTATAATCCTGCAACCAGAATCACCAAAGTTTTGATCAGTGACCTATATTTTGCCAATGGACTTGCAATTTCTCCCGATCAAGACTCTTTAATCTTTTGTGAAACTTCCATGTAAGTAATTCTTCTCTAAAATCTTTTGGTATTAAACTTAGCTTCCAATGAGAATTCTAAAAGTTTAATTGAGTCGAGTCGAGTTCCTTTGGGAGTTATTCAAACTTACTTCAATTTTAACTAAATTGAACTCGAACTTGAGTAGGTCATTTGATAGATCGAGTTAGATTTAAATATTACGTATAAAGCTCTAACTAAATTGTTTGCTAGTCTAATAAAATAATTAAAATATTTCTTTCTTTCAATAATTTTTTTGTTCAACCTTTTAACCTTTTGCAATGCAAGCAAATACTTAGATTTTTGTTAATGTATTGTTAGGAATGTAAATAAGTCGAAGCAGCTCGTTAACTGTTCGAGCTCGGCTCAAAAGAGTTAGAAAAAGTTCAGTTCGAATCGAGCTTAAGCTCAAGTTCAAGCTTCTAGAACTTGCTCATTTAGCAAATGAACCGACTTCGAACCTAATGAAGTTCAATGTAAAAGTTCTTCGAACCTTATTAAATTTATAGATATATATATATATAATATTATTTTATGTTACTCAAATATTGAATTTGGAGCCGAGTTCGAAATTAAAATTTTTCGAATTGAACTAAGAGCCTCAAGTCAGATTTGAACCTAAAATTTTTAGCCTTATTGATTTCCAAGCCAGGCATTGAGCTCTTCAGGTTAAAGCTCAGATCGGCGCATTTACATCTCTATATATTGAATTGACTTAAGAAACCGGGTTTGAACTTGTTTATTGCAGGAGGAGGTGTAGAAAATATTACATAAAAGGCAATAAAAAAGGAAGCTTGGAAAAATTTACTGATTTGCCTGGAATGCCAGACAATATCCATTATGATGGACACGGCCACTTCTGGATTGCATCAGCCATGGTATAATAGCTTTATATATTTACAGTAATTGTTAAATTAACTTGAGCAGATTAGTAATTTTGATCAATTTGACAGGAAATCACAACATTTTGGAAGGCAGCATTCAAATATCCTTTTATCCGAAAGCTTGCAGGAATTGTTGAGAAGCACATACGAAATATAGGTGATACAGGAAAAAATGGAGGAGTGTTTGTGGTGGATATGGAAGGGAAACTGATTTCTCATTACCATGATCCTGAGTTAAAATTGATTTCTAGTGGTGTAAAAATTGGAAATCATCTATATTGTGGTTCTATCATCTATCCCTATATTATTCGTCTAGATTTGGCCAAGTATCCTGCACATCTCAATACATAAGTCGTGTAGATTAATGTTATACGAACGTCTTCCATCAGTGATCGAGGGGTCGTGCACTCTAGGGGGTGTTCTAAATTGGGACGGAAACAGTGACTAATACACCTCGAAGTCCTCTTTTTTCTTTTTCAAAAAATGTTTCACTATGCAAATGTTATTGAGATTTCAGAGTTGTCTAATAAATATTTCTCGTTAAAATATAGTAATAGTGTGATGTTTTTCTGCCAAAGTGGGATAATGCGTGTGTGAAGGTGACTTTAGTGTAATCATACGTTATTCTATTTGTAACCCGGAGATTATAGTTTGGAGTTACGAGTAGTTTTTCTTATAAATTCAGGAATTAAAATTGTTGTTACTCTTTATAAAGCGTATGAGAAATATAAATTACGACAGTTCTATAAATTAATGAATATTATTTCTCTTGAGGAAAAAAAATCCACAACTAAGATGAATTATAAATTATAATTTATGATTTTCATCTGATTTTTTTTACATTTATATCAAGTGATTTCAAATTTCTATAAATTACAAATAAATTTACTTGAAGATGCAATTTACTTTTGCTAATTCGACCGCTGATTAATTCATAATTTTGTCTTTCAATCACCAAATCAAGAGAAGAAGTAATTAATAATGTAATACTATGAATTCAACAAAATCATCTCATAACATATCAAGAATGAGTTCACTATTGCCTTTTCAACACTATCTCCTGTCATAGCTGCAATTTCCATGCACGAGTTGACTCAGCCCCATAATGCATTGATGCAAAATAGTCATGTCCTTGAAATATCATAATGGCTGGTTGAGGGGTAGTTGCAGACACCCGAAAATATAGCATATGACAGCAAGTCGGGGCTGATTTAGACGAGTTGTCAAGATGGGTGGATCAACCGAGTCAAGGTGAATGACTCGGTGTTTGACTCGGTTTGTACGTATCCCTTACATTGAAACCAAAAGTAAAAAATAATTAGCTCAGTTCACTTAAAAATTTTAAATATAAAAAAAAGTAAAAAATAATTTATTTTTATATTTAAATTCAAACTTAATTTTGAGTATACTCGAATTTGACTTATTAAGCTTATCAATTTTTTTCAAATCAAATTTTAACTAATTCACAACATCAATCCTATCCTCAAATTAGTATTTATAAATTAAAAAACTAATTTATCAAAAGTACCAAAGTATTGCCCAATAATATAAAAATATAATATAATATAATAAAATAATAAAAATATAAAATCGCAATAGATAAAATAAGATTATTTTAGGGGAGCCATTGATGCTGTTTTGTTTGGTTCTAGTGTTTGTTAGAAACTGTCATCCATTGATATAGCTTCCATGTTCAATCATCAAACAAAGTGAGTATCCATTAATTTAATATATAGAAGTTTAAACTGGTACCTTAAGTTACAAAGAATCTATTGACTGCATGGAAACTCATATTTTCCATGGAAACAAGCAATTTTTTCACACAATTTGATATATTTTTTCTCAAGAAAGGCTGCCCAAAGCCTTTGCTTTCTCTCTCAGAATGAATTTTTGAACCTTCCCAGTTGACGTTCTTGGCAAATCCTCAAAAATGACAGTTCGAGGAGCCATATAATGAGGCAATTTATCTCGGCAAAACTTAATTATATCTTGCTCGGTTGCATCAAATCCCTCTTTTAGCTTCGCAAATGCACAAGGTGTTTGTCCCCAATGATCATCTGGTCTTGCAACTACTGCAGCTTCAAGAATTGCAGGATGGCCATACAAAACTGTTTCTACTTCAACTGTGCTTATATTTTCTCCGCCAGAAATTATAATATCCTTCAACCGGTCCTTTACTTCTATATAACCATCAGAATGTTTCACAGCTAGATCCCCACTTCGAAACCATCCACCTTTGAAAGCTTCCTTTGTTGCTTCCACGTCTTTGAAGTACCCACTCATTACAGTGTTTCCTCTGAACATAATCTCTCCAAATGTTTTACCATCGGCCGGTACACTTTCTTCAGTGATAGGATCTTTTACATCAACGTCCTCTAAGCCAAGATGGCGAACTCCTTGTCGAGCTTTCAACTTTACTCTCTCATTATGAGACAGAGAATCCCATTCAGGTTTCCATGCACAATAAGTTCCTGGACCATAAGTTTCTGTAAGGCCATACAAGTGAGATACACCAAAACCCAACTCTTCGATCTTGAAAATGATTTGAGGGGGTGGTGGTGCACCCCCAGTCATTACTTCCACTTTGTGAGGAAGTGGTTTTCGATCACAAACCGGAGAATTCACAATCATGTTCAATACAGTTGGTGCTGCTCCCATGTGTGTCACTTTGTGCTCTGCTATACAGTCAAAAATGCCTTTTGGAGAGACTTTTCTGAGGCATATGTTAGTGCCACCTTGAGCTGCAACTCCCCAAGAAAGGCACCATCCGTTGCAGTGAAACATAGGCACAGTCCAAAGATAAACGGGCATTGCTCCCATCCCATGAAGGAAAACTGTTGCAAGAGAATTGAGATATCCACCCCTGTGATTATAGACAACTCCTTTGGGTCTTGAAGTTGTGCCAGAAGTATAATTTAAGCTGATCGGATCCCATTCAGTTCTCGGTCGTCTGATCTCAAATGTGTTATCTCCATTTTCCAAGAGACTTTCATACTCATAAGTGTTTGAAGTGAACCCAGAGAGCATCAGCCCATCAGATTCAGAAATTAAGACCAGTATAGGTGGTTTTGTTTCTGTATTTGCCAGAAGATCAAGTGCGTTACTAGCAACATCAAATAATTGATAGTCCACAAAGATGATCTTGGCTTCTGAATGTTTCAACAAAACAGAAACCATATTTGCATCATGGCGTGTATTAAGCGTGCAAAGAACGGCTCCTGCCATTGGGACTGCAAAATGCAGCTCATACACTGCTGGAACATTAGGGGCCAAAGCAGCAACCTGCATTAATGTTTTTTTCTAATATTTAATGCTGACATATTTAAGTTTTGAGTCAGTAAAACAGCATTTTCAATATTTGAACACACACAAAAAGAAAGACAGACAGACAAGATAAACAAATACTAGCAATTACTCCAGAAAAACAGTTAGAAAACAACACAGTCGCCTCCTTTCATTTTTTTTTTTCTTTTTTCTGTACACCAACAGATAATAGAAACTACTCTATCTTAAAATGCTTGAAAGTTTCAATGTTTTTGTCGCATCACATTATGTGGGGTTACTACAGCATAAATGGTTAAACAATCTGGAGAACAAACTTATTTCACTTAACAAACTAGTGTTTATTGATAAACACATAAATGCAGAAATTATAAATATAATTCATAAACCCAATATACACAAGAATCAAATATGAGAATTTTTGAGTCTTAAAGCCTCAGTTTTCCCCACAAGGCTAAATTCTCACTGGCTTACAAGCTCAACACTAACGTAGCCAATTAGATTCGCTAAATGCATTAATTGATACCTAAACTTTATAAAAACGAAGTTTAATAGGCGGAGTTTTAGAGTTAAAGTATTCAACACATATAATTTTAATAATTGAAGTATTTAAAGGTTAATCTAAAAGCTGAGACTGTCACAAATTTTTTTTTTTTTTTAAGTTCAGCTGTCAGTTTGTGTATTGACTATTGAACCAATTCAAATTGAACAAAAAAATAAACTAACTAAAAATGCATTTTTTTATATAGCACATCTCTTTCATTACAGATTATTTAACATCCAATGGATAAACCCAACTGAGCTATGCTTCATCAACCAAATCCTACTCGGTCGTATCAATGAATCAAATAATAGAAGAAAGATGATCAATGATTGTTTTGAATTTTGATGTAGAGATTTAAAAAGTACAAGAAGGGTGAAGAGAAGTGTAGAGAACCATTTAAGATATTAATGGAAAAGAAGGAAGGAAAAGAAAAATGAAGGCTGCTGATCCACCACTAAATGAAGGGATTTTATCCGGTTCATTGGATAGAATATCCACCAGATTGGTCATTTGATTATCCATAGAAGAAACAAAAAGCTCAAGTAACAAAATCTAGATGAACTCGGAAACAATCAAAATCAAAATATAATGATCAAATGTCAATGGCAGTAATCTAAACACCAGAATAAAAATCAGAACCTTTTAATTAATTAAAGCCAACCCAGAAGAGCAAATTTCTTCTAAACCAGTACAAAAAAGCAGCTCAACCAAAATCAACTCACCACATCACCTCTGGAAATTCCCAATCGGGTCAAAGTAGAAGCAAGGCTTAGACACCGCTTATAAGTCTCATTCCAAGTATACACAACAGAACCATAAACAACAGATTTCCTGTCTCTATACACCTTAGCTGCTCGCTCCAAGAAACTTATAGGAGACAAAGGAACGAAATTTGCAGAGCAAGGAACAAGACCCTCCATAGATTTCCATGATTCAGGCTCCAAATCACCAGGAAAATCAGAGAAAACGCGAGAATTTTGTGGGAAATTGAAAAGAAATCGATTGATACTAGAGGAAATGAAACGAGCACAGTAAAAATAATAGGATTTGTTCTTGAAAAGGTGGTTCATGTTTGTGGGTCACAGATAAATTTAAACAAACAAGCAGTAGACTCCAGTCGCAAATTCAAGAAAATGAAACAGAAAGCAAAAGCTTTTCCTTTGGGATTGGAGACATAACACTGTCTACTGAGTCTTTGAACTGCTGAAACAGAAAAACGTTTTTTCTTTTTTTTATGGCCTTTCATTTCATGAGATAAGAGATAAAATAATGGATAACATAACACAACGTTCAAGTCCTTTTCTGTCAGCGGCTGACATTAAAAATCTATTACTGTTATTATGTTCTGAAAATTACATTTGCAGTGATAAATATTATAATAATTTTTTTCTATTTTCAAATTTATACAGAAAAATATTTACAATTAAATATCTGAACTAACAATTTTTATATAATTAAATGTATTTCGTTGTAATTTCCCTCAAAAAATAAAAAATGATAATTTTATTTCATTGCATTATGTTATCTATTTTTCTAAATTATTAATAGAGTTCAAACTTCAAGATTAACTCATCTATAGTTTATATATTAAAGAAAATTATAGTTCATCTAAACTCAGAAGTTGAAGTTTAAGTTCAACTTTTTTTTGTTAAATGAGCATATAGAAATATTTTTTCTTATAAAATATAAAATGATAATTTTCAAGAAAAGACAATGAAAATGAACTAACCACATCACGATTAGAAATTCCCAACTGAGTCAAGACAGAAGCCAGCCCGAGACAACGGTCATAGGTTTCACTCCAACTATACTCCAAAGAACCATAAATAACAGATTTCCTATCTCCATATAATCTTTGCTGCTCGTTCCAAGAAGCTTATAGGAGATAAAGGAACGTAATTTACAGAGCAATGAATAAGACCCTCCATGGATTTCAATGATTCTTTCTCAAAATCCCCAGAAAAATGAGAGAAGACTCGAGATTTTTTAGGGTAATCTAAATCAAATCGGTTTAAACTGATATGAATCAAAGGAGCTCTGAAGATTTTGATCATGTTTCCTATTAAACCAAACCAAATGCTTAACTTTTATATTACTCTGTGACCCTCAATAAAAGATTTGGATCGCAAAGCCACCCTTTTATTAGTTCAGAATTTAGACCTCTTTTGTGTGATAGTGAGATTTTGATTTACATAGTGTTTAGTTCATTCCTTTTCATTTGAGGAAATTCATTTGAACGCAATTTAAAATGCATATTTCAATTGAATTTTATATTTTAGTTATTTCGTAATAATTTGAATTTCATTTGTTGTTATTTACTAAATTCCCCTGAAAAATAATAATTGGAACAATAACTATTTAGCCAATGTCAATAGATTTTGTTAAATTTAGCTAAAACCCTAAACTGTCATAGCCCCTTGCCTATTTCTTTTACTGGGAAACTGTTGCTTTTTGCAGTAGATTGAAGAATTTTTCCAGACTTTTCAATCAATTTATTTGTAGGCGATAAACATTAATGCTTTAGAAATTGCAGTTAAGAATCATAAATTCATTTCCCATGAAGCTATAGGAGGTAACGGACAAGCTCTTTCAACTTTCAAGCAATAGAAAATCAGTTCTCACTTGCCCTTGGATTAGTTTATTCAACAAGTGCTCTGATCCATAGACTAATGGGCAAATTGACACTATTCATCTAAGTTTTGGAGTAACAAGACATCCATGAAATTGCAATCCATCAATCCAAACAACGCCCTAATAATCAGTACTTGTTACTAATTGTCATTTTATTACTTTGACAGGATTTTCTCTATCCCCAATATCCTAAACATGCAAGAAAACAGAAATAAAGTTCCACAAAAATCCTCGGGCATCACAGCCCTTCAATGAGCAGGAATGTGAAAATTTTAAAAGAAACAATACCAAAAAACCATATTCAAGATCCACTTCCCTCGAATACGGTCATGACTTCACTTGATTCAAATATAAAGTGAACTTGATAATTGCAGCAAACACAGAATTTGACCTCCTCCCTATACAGGTATTTAACTCGATTAACAAAGCATTTTTGTCATATCTCTGTTTGAGATTATTTTAACAAAAAAGGAAGCCATGATTTCGACAGTGAAAGCAGCAATGAGGAAATGTTGGAAATAGAAGTGTCAGAATAAAGAATATCATGTTGGCTCTGCAAATGATTTAGTAAGGTCTGCAGCTAAATGATTATCTACTCAATCAGTCAAGAGCTCTTATGACTGCATCAACAACCTCTTGGGTAGTGCTTGTTCCTCCTAGGTCTTTTGTTCGGTACTTTCCCTCTAAAATTACCCGTTTCACAGCAGTTTCTAATCGATCTGCAAATGAAGGGAACTGAAGATGTCTGAGCATCATAGCAGATGAGAGAAGCAGCGCCACTGGATTTGCCTTTTTCTGTTCCACTATTTTCTCGTTGCCCACATTTCCTGCTGAGGCACCTTGCTCAAAAATAGCATGATGAGCACCAACATTGCCTGCAATATCAGCACCCATTTTTTGGCAATATAAGCAATTCCGAATAAGAAATTGTTTAGGAAACAAATTACGCAAAATTCTCATTTACTCTTCCCGCTCGCGAGGAAACAAAAGGGGAGGGAAACATTTGTAAGAGAAAATTGCAAAAAATACTGTAAGGTTCTCAACCCTCTGTGCAAACATGCGCGTTTATCATATGAAATATGTAGATAAAAAACCATAAGAAATAGCACTAGAGATGACTTTTAGAGGATCTAGCCATAACAAACTCCGCACAAACATGCGCATTTATCGACAGTGCATCAATGACTATATCAAATTTTGGATGGATGGAGTTGATATATAATTTAGGATAAGTTTGGCATTATGGTGAAGTTCACCAGAAAAGTATCGTATGAAATATGTAGATAAAAAGCCATAAGAAATAGCACATAAGATATATTTGTATAGGTTTTAGCCATAGCAAACTCCAGAACAGATAAACAGCAATTTTCGCAAAAGCATTTATAATCATTTCCAAATCAAAACCTTCCCATATTATATCTCCTATCTAAGACCAATACTCTACATGCCTCTTGTACTCAATAAAACGTTAATCTTGTTTAGAGTTGTTCTAATTGCTAGTGACAGGTGCAATTGTACAGGACAGTGAACAAGTACATATGCTATCTTCAATCTTAGACGTTAATTTCCCAAGACTTGTATAAAGACATTACAATTCCAAGCTCCAGGAATATATTTGCCCTAAGTTCAGGAAAGATTTTATTAATGCAGCCAATGAAAAAAAATCAAATGCTCCAAAGATCAAGGAAGCATTTGATTTTGAGCTCAGCATCATTAGAAAGGTTGTACACGGATCAGATCAGATGGATTGTACATCAAATGGTGGCCCAAAATGATGCATTTGGATTCTGAATTTAGGAGCCAAAACCATGAAATTATGGGAGTTTCATCAAGTTGAACACATGCATGCAACTTTATTTGGGGATAGGATATAAACACTCAAGTATCAAGAATTCTGAATCAAACCCTTAGCATCAACATCAGTTAAACATTGCATAGAGTTCTCAACTTGAACTTGAAGGAAATCAAGTGTGAGAACAATTGCAAAATACATTTAAGAAAATGCAAATTTGCATATAGAAACTGAGAAAGATAGATAGAGTGGGAGATCCAAGCATTTTTGTTTCCCAACAACTTATCAAATCATAGGCCCTCAGATACTCATCAAGAAATCAAGCTTCAATTAGTGGTAAAAATCTCGTGCAATCAGAAACCCAACTTTGAATTCATTAAATACTTTCACAAAAAAGAATGATAATATTTACCATTACATACCTAAGCAAATATCTAGCAGGTAAAAATGAGATATATTTGTTCGAGCTACTAATGGATTCCACTTGAGGACCAGATTTCAGGATTGAGAGATCAGGCATGAAACAGGCATAGAGAGAGAGAGAGAGAGAGAGAATTGGGAAATGAATTAACTAAAAGAGAGGATAACAAAGAAAAGGATTGTCAAGAGCACAATTGTAGCTAATATAAAATGACAATACTTAATAATTGTTGGTCAAGTAGGATCAAGCTCAAGCAGGTTTCTAGTGTTTAAAAAACCACAACAAACTGGATTTCCTCTATCACTTCCAGTGGCCACTGACCTAATGACTATAAAGTTCACTGATTACAGACCAGGCTCAGTCAGTTTCTTAAAGTTGATAAAAGCACCTAATTTATATGCTGGCCCCTAAATGACGTACTAAAACCGAATTCCTGACAAAAATATCTTGTAGAAAACACACCGCAGTATTGCAGCATCTCTAAGGCTTTCAGACAAACTAAGGTCATCGAAGACACTCATTTTTGTTAATCAAAACTCAGAAGCCTAAAAGAATCATATGGACCATGAAGTAATTTTAAAGAACATAGCAACCAATTGAAGTTTACTAAAACAAAGCTTTATTTAGATGCCTTCAGAATAATCACCAGGCATTAACTATATATTGCTCAAGTTATTTTGGTCTTTCTATCACTAATTCCAAAAACTGCAAAAAGAAAAACATTAAAGAAACACAAAGTTCTACAACAAATTATATTTGTGGACATACCTCCTGGCATGACTCCCGTGCCACCAGCAATACCTGCAGCTGTATTTGCAACAAGATTCCCATAAAGATTAGGTGTCACCTGCAAAATGTAAACCAAGCCTCATCAGCTAAAGAACTCATGTTTGCTCCCTCACTATTTCAATCTATGGAAACCAAGCATTGAGATTTTGAGCAAAACCCAATTATTAATGCCAAATACAATCAGCGATAACAGGCACGAACATCCTAGCAGTGAATTCTCAAATGAAAAAATCAGTGATGTCAAAGCAATGGGCGCCCTTAAGGTGACAAGGTCGTCCATCGCCTGAGGCACTAGGCACCACACAAGGCACTCGCCAGAGTAAAGTGAGGAATTTTAGGTAATTTAGAATTTTAGATTTGTTCAAAGAAGCATTAGATAAATTAGAATTCAAGATGTATTGTTAAAGAACAAAACCATGTCATTCATTTAGAACTTATGCATCCAAACATTGGTTCCAAAAAGCACATTAAATCATTTAACATAACTATTAGATTTAACTTAATGGCTGTCAAACTTTCCAATTTCCAGCCACTTTCTTTTCCATATTTGTACCACTTATTTTTAACGGTTAGGTTAGATTTTAACCTAATTATTTAATGGCTGTCCAACTTCCTTATTTTTCCATATTTGTATGGTAGATTAACTTTCCAATTTCCAACTTTCTTTTTCTTTTCCATATTTGTATGTAGTTTTTGACTTAATTATTTAATGGCTGTCCAACTTTCCATTTTAGCCGCTTTCTTTTGTTTTTATCCCCATATTGTTAACCTAATCTTTCAGTAGCTGTATCAGGAAATAGCAAAATTAGTTTGAGGCACTCACCTGCCTGTCGCCTCTCCTTGCTGCACTTTGGCATCTAGGCAGCACCTAGTTGAAGGCGCCTCATTTTAAGGTATACCAAGCACCAACCCTCACCTCCCCTAGGGTGCCTAGGCAAGGCCTGGTGACGGCACTGGAAAAAATTACATAAAAAGAAAGATTCTTATGCCAACAGATTGATATCTTGCTAGCTCAATGCTTTAACACATCCTCAACGGTAAATTTCATATCCTTCTCCAATCTCTTATCATGACTGATAATACAATACACAGACCTCCACAGTACAAAGTTGGCACAGCCTCAACTCTAAATTCAATCAACATCATTCTACTAAGCTAAAACTTGTCCAAATGGAGACTAAATTGAATTCTAATAAATCCTAATCCTCTAATGCCTAGTAAAGAACAAAAAAATCTTAATCCTTTTCCCTTTTCCGTCCTTTTTTGACTAGTGAATATTTGTCAAACACCAAAAGGGGTGATACTGATAGAGTCCATAACCAAAATGAAAAATCTGAAAACCATAAAATATATTAGTAAGCATACAAATTTGTTTGCTTTCTCTTCATTTCTTATTTTATTTTTCTAACTAATAATGCTAATTCCCAGCTTTTAAGAAAATAGTTCTCTAGAAAAATCCTTCTCAGTAATAAAATGTATGAAACAAGCTATCTACAGTACACAGTCCAGAATTTTAGTATTAACTATTAAGAGAAGCCACCTACATCAAAGAGGATATCCTTCTCTAGCATCTAATTTCAAAAGCTGGAATTATTCATTCTCTTAAGATAGCTAAACTAATAGACGCTCATCCTTGCAATAGTAAGGATGAAGGGTTTCTCTCACGTTTAAAAATTACTACAGATCTTTAGAAAAGAAATGGCCACCTAAAATCAGGATCCTCAATTTGCCAGCACCTAAAAACATGTTATCTAACTGACTTCCCCGAAGTTATTACTGGAATCTGTAATCTAATCTCCAAAACTTATGTCCCATTCCCTACAGCTGCCTTGATTGCAACATTAAGGTAGAAAGACAGTAAGAATGATGAAAAATGAGCATGTTAGTGCTATTTGTTTTTCTAGAAGTAATTCACTTTATTAAAGGGTTTGTTAATTGTTTAAATAACTTATAACCACGAATATAGGACCACAATTTTCCAAGAAAAACCATATTTGCAAATATATGGAGACACATATAAAATGCGTAGGCGAGCAGCCAAAAAACATAAAAGACAACAGAATTGGTTGAATAAAAATTCAATACCATGACATCAAATTGCTCTGGCTTTGAAACAAGTTGCATACAGCAGTTATCCACAATAATTTCATTATATTTGATTCCAGGATATTTTGAAGAGACTTCTCGGCAAGATTCCAAGAACAAACCATCTGCAAGCTTCATGATGTTTGCCTTATGCACAGCAGTCACTTTCTTCCTGTTGTTCAGATATGCATACTCAAAAGCATATTTTGCAATACGCTCAGAGCAGAACTTTGTTATCACCTAACAAATTGGTAGTAATTAGATTTTAAAAATTTAAAAAAAAAATAAAAATAAAAATAAAAATAAAAACAGTTCCATTGATAGCCTAACAAACCCAAAAAAAAAATGACATTCATTAATAGCTATGATGCATGGAAACTTCTAGCTATGGGAGTCCCCGCAATTTGGAAACGTTTCCCTAAATAAAATACCATTTCGTGTAAAATTATATTTCAAATATTGTTTCCCCCAATGGTTTCCACGCTCTCGTTTCGATGTCCATGCAACATCCATTAATAGCCTGTTTGTTATAATTGAATTCCTTAAAATTTTACAGAATCCATTCACAAAAACAAAATTTGGTGTTTGGCATAAATAAGAATTTGTTCCGAATTTCACATTTTTTATTCCATGTTATTGGTTATGCTTGGACCATATTGTACCAAAGTTGATAGAAATTGCAAATAAACTCTCAACTGAAAAATAATAAAAATCCACAAAAGCTAATGAATTCAAACTAGCTATTTAAAATTGAACTCCGTAGTTGATCCGAATATGAAAATTCATTTGCAAATGATATGAATTGGATATGGATTTTTCTGAAAAACTATGCAAGCCGCCGTTTGGTTCCAACAAAATTGGAATTGCATATATTTTCATGATTTTTTATATTTTCAGATTCACTTATAACAAACAAGTTCTTAGTCCAATCAAAAACAAAAACGAATGATAAATAAGAGTTACCTTAAGACTTTCAACAACACCAGGAACGACCTCGTGCTCGAGACCAGAGTATTCTCCTTCAGTATTCTCTCTAATCACGACAATATCAACATTTTCATGGCGGGTTGGCAATCCAGGCAAATTAAAGCAATTAACGAGCGAAGCGTACAAATCAAGCTCTTTCCTCAACTGCACATTCAAAGAACTAACACCACCGCCCATGGGAGTTGCTAATCCTCCTTTCAAACAAACCTTATTTTTCTTAATCGACTCGATGACCTCCGGCGGCACCTTTTTCATGTCGCCGTGAACCTCATACCGTTCGAAATAAACCGGCGCGTGCATTGCCTCCATCACTTGCTCAACAGCGCCGGTTACTAAAGGGCCAATTCCATCGCCAGGAATTAGGGTTACAGCGCGTGGAGCACCGTCACCGGGTCTGGGCATGTAAGTCACGGATCTATAAGAAGTGAATCTGGAACATGGTGAGGGATTGTTCGATGAAGAGAGCAGTTTCTTCAGGATTGGAATGGATCGTCGAGCCATCGGGTCTAGATTTTTTTCCGGGTCGAAGTTTTGGTTCTTAGGAATTATCCGTTTTGATGTTTGGCTTTTGATCAATTAGGCTATCGGAGAAGCCATAATAGAAAGCATTGAAGAGAAGGAGCGAGAGAAAAAAAGACCCTAATTACAGGGAGACGGTGACTTCGTAAAGGTAAATTCACTTTTGCCCCATTATTTTTAATTTAATACACTAATCAGTCATTGTTATTTTAAAAATATGTTATTTCATCCTTCAAATTAAAAAGTGAAATTTTTTTTTTGGAACATAAAAGATGAAATTATTTAATTATTCTATGGCAGATCATACTGATTTTAGTTACAATTATTAGATAAAAACATTTTTATACGTAAATTTATTAAATTAATCCTCATAAAAATTAAAAAAAAATAAGAGTTGATTTATTTGGGTGAATTTTGACACAGTTTAGAAATAAACGAAGAAAAATTTATAAGAAAAAAAATAGAAATTGTCTATTTTCTTTCTATAATTATTTTTTATTATTGTATTTGAATATAGTGAAAGAAATAAAATAAATTTATTTTTCTTTATTTAGAAAGAAAAAAGTTTTGAAGAAAAAAATATATTATTATAAAGAATTAACAATTATATTTTATTCATTTTTAATAAAAAGTGATTTTAATTATTTTAGTATATTTGCATAATTTAATAAAAGTAAGTGAAAATTTTATTTTTTTTCGTTATTTTCTTTCCAAAATAAAGAGATTCATAACATATGAACTGCATGAGAAATTATTAAAATATTATTTCTTCAATATTTTCCTCATTTTTCTAAATAAAAAGAAATAAAATTTTTTATATATTTTCCGTAATTATTTCCTTCCTTCAAGAAAAATATTTTCATTCAAATAAAACTTAATATTGAATATCAACTGGCAGCTTATTGCTGAACAAATAAAGAATATTATATAGTATCAATGGGTAATTTTATTTTTTTATTTAATAAGTTATATAGTTTATTACATCACTTCTAAAAAGAAGTTTTTTTTATTCAAATAAAATTTTATTTGTTAATTTAGATAAACATTTTTTTAAGAGAGATAAACAAATAATTAGTTAAATAAATATATTTCACGTTATAAATTGAATGTTCAATAAACTTCAAATAAACTGCAATGGATGACTACGATTATGCAATAAAATTTTAAAATATTATGAGAAAAATAAAATTTAAGAAAAATGATCACCCTTCTTTTAATTATCTTATCAATTAGGTGTAATTTAATTAATTTTTTTATAAAAAATATGAAATGTAAAAGATAAAAGATTTTGAATTCGAATCCTCTTCACTATAAAAATTATTACTGAAATAACCCATTAATTTATTTTTAAAAAAATTTTTATTTAAAATTTAATTGTAAATTTTCACCAATGAGAATTGACCAAAAATAATATTTTATGCCGCGAACCGAATCGAAAACCGAATTTAAATAGTTTAATTCAGTTGAAAAATCCCTAAATCAAATGAAAATAGGCTAAATCGTTGGGTTAGACCAAATC
>CANUEX010146446.1:0-42486 GCA_948099535.1 Jatropha multifida | reverse complement strand
CATAATATGGGCTTACTATTCCGATAGTCAAATGATAATAGGGATGAGTTGTGATAGTCTAGGCTTACTACGGGCCTCGGGTGCCTTAAGCTTACCTAGGTCCTAGTGCCGGTCCGGCCCACGGTTTTGGGTCGTGACATTATCTTGCCATTTTAGTGGCCAAAATGGACAATCAATTCGGATTTACAAGTGAGACACCATAACAGAATCAGTTTTGGTATTTAAATCATAAGTTGAGCTAAAAGTATGGGAATTGAACATAAGAGGATGTTTTGAAAAGATGAGAAATAGAGATACAACTTTCATGAAGAAGTCAGAAGCAAATGGAAATGATAAAAGGGTCAAAAATGATTTCCAATCCACCCTAAGTACACCTCTAACATCAAAATTCATCAAAAACCTAAAATTTAAAACTTAAGAGAATGAAAGGAAAATTAGAATATTATTTTACTAACCTTCAAATTAAGCTTTAAAAAGCTTAGAAGACTTCACTCTAAGCCTTCCCTTTCCCTTTGTTTGAAGGTTCTCCAATCTCTTCAAAGTAGGAAGATATTCACATTAAAATCAAAATTGACACTAGAAAAGAAAAGAGCATGGCTTAATGTATGAATTCCATGGCTAATCCTAGAATTTTACCCATTAAATCATAGAATTCAAATTTCACAACTTACCTCTTTCAATGGCAACTTGAATTCTCCAAGCTTTTAATCCCCAATTTTAACTTTAATTACTTAGTTCTTAGAGATTAATTGTTTTTCTTTGATTTAATCAGGTGGTTTTGTGTTGATTTGTGGAGTAAAAATGAAAGAAATGGAGGAGGAAAAAGAAGAAGGTAGAAATGGCATGGGTGATGGAGAAGAGAGGAGAGAGAAGGTGTAGATGAAATGGTGATAATCCATTAAGTAGCAAAGTCAAACTTTGCTTCTCCATTTTATGCTAAATCAATGACTAAGATTGGGTCTTTAGGTAATTTCATCCATTGGCTTTAAATATTCCTCAAATAATTCACTTCTAAATATTACTTAACTCCACTAATTAATTAAATTAACTCCACAAAAATATTTCTTCATTTATTTCCTCAATATACCACACTAAAAATTAATATTCACAAGTTGCCGAAATTCGCCAGAAAATAATATTCATAAGTTGCCACAACTCTCCGAAAACATTCATGAAATATTCTCTACCCACCTAAATCATGCAAACATGCTTCAAAAATATTTAATAAGACAATAGACACATGTAGTAATTTTTCTGGACCGAAATAATATCAAGTCTCGGATCGGTGGTATTATTCATAGACCGATAAATCACTATTGACAGTACCGAAAAATTAGTCCGTTGCACTAGTTATGGCTTAGTTGACGATGAAGGCTAAATATGTGGGAAGAGCTATTAAACATATTTACAAAAAAGAGCGAAAAAATTTAACTGTGATTAAATTTCGAACGGGATTATATATATTTTTAAACTAAGGGTAACAATATAATTTATTATGTTTTTTTTTTTTTACTTTCCTATAGTTTAATCAAATACGGTTATCTTAGTTTTTTAAGCTATCATCCAAACAAAATAATTTAATATTCTTATAATTACTTGACTAGAAATATATTTTTCATAGAAAATTTTCATATGAATGTTTGAATATTCAAAATTTTATTTAATATTATATTAATAAATGTATGTGTAAATAAAATAAATTAATGGTAATATTTAGGACTATATTTTTCTAATGCTTCAGGTGCTTTTAAAGATATAAAATATGCAATATAAAAAATTTTATTGAAAGGTTAGGTTTTTATAAGTCCTAACTTCAAAATATTATATTCAAATTAATACTAATATTATTTTAACTAAATTAATCTTGATTTCAGGCTAATTAATTTGACATTATGGAGTCATTTTCTATATTCCAACTAATTAAAAATCAAATTATGATTTAAAAAATTATTAAAAAGAAGAGAAAAACCTATATTATTAATAGGCAGATTTATATTGTTTTTGAAAAAAATTTATGGCAACTGCAATAAATTTTCAGAAGCATATTCCATGTGCTCAATTACCTTAGCCACAAACTTCACTCTAAGACCACATTATCAGGCCTACAAAACAATATTAGTAATAAGTGGTCCAATAAAAGAGTGACAACACACCAAGTCACCAATACACAACAAAGTAAACACCCACACCAAATCCACTTCCCAATTTCCTTGTCTATTTTCTTATTCTTTTTTACTATATTCTACCTTATCCCCAAAATTTAGAAATCTGACATTATGCTTTAATACTATCAGATAACCCGCCACGTGGCAAAACCCATCTAGCCTTGAACAATTCATACAAAAAGAAAGAGGCCATGAGGGGTTTATGTTGACCTGCTATTGCCCGGACATTAATGACCTTTTACTGGCTGGTCCGGTTTTGTGGTCAAAACTTTATAAAAAGATATAAGGGGGGTTTAAGCCACTGTTTTTTGGTGGTTTTTTATAGAGAGAGAAAGAGAGGGAGAGGTTTTTGTGCTTCCTTTTAATGTCCTCTCCATTTAGTTAAAATCATTTTCAAGAGAAAAAAAAAATAAAAAAGAGAGAATCTTGAGAGAGAATTGAAATGAAAATGAATTGAATTGTTCTTGTTCTTTGTTTTCCTCTTTAATTCCTTTGTAATTGGATTTTTCTTTGAATTCTCCGATCTTGGATTTCCATTTCCATTTCCATTTGTAAAGCAGAGCAAATAATTTTATTTATTTATTTTTTATTTGGGTTCTCTGTACATATACCGTGTAGATTTTAAACTGAAGATCAGAGAGAGTCTGAGGTGAGTAAAATCGAATTCCTTGTGGAATTTGAATTCATATTACTTGAATTGTTTGTACTTTGTTGCAATTTTGTTTGTTGTGAATTGTGATTGAGCAAGTTGAGATCGATACTGAGGTGTGGAATTGGAGATCAAGAGGAGTTTTGAGTTTAAGTGGAATGTTTTGCTGAATTAGAAATGGGGATCAGGGATCCGATCGTCGAAGTTGGGTGGCCAATTGTGGAAACCGGAATTCTCTAGAATTTGAGATCGTAGTCATGATTTGAAGTTAGTTGATTGGGGTTTAAGGGAATCGGATGCGTTTCTATTTTTGGTGGTTTATAGAAAAATTTCCTAATGTATTTGAATTTACATATTAGAAGGTTTCAAATTCCGAGAATTGGGTTGATTAGGTGTGTAGATTGGGTTTTATGGAAGTTGAAATCCAATTCTAGTTCACTGATCATGCAGAGCGAAACCAATTCCTGGTTTTGGAATTATCACCTTGAATTATATTACAATTCCATATGAATTGCTCTATAAATTGGGTTGGTGACGATTGTGAACTTGTGAGTGATCTCTATTGGGAATTTTGGCATCTCAAAGTTGATATTATAATTCCAGTCGGAAATAGATTTGATTTACGTTTCTGTGAATGCTTGTAAGGAGTTATTCTAATTGAGTTGAGATTAAAGTTAACAAATTTTATTTCTAATTTAGTTCTAATTTTTTAGAACAATTTATTGTGAACACATCTCTTTTTATCTATTTGGCTGAACATTCAGTTCCTTACCGCATCTCATCAGATCCTGTCAAAGTGGTTTTCCAAAAATGTTTTACTTCACATTCTGCTTGTCATAGGACAATAATGTACAGAATATAGATCTCTGTTTTGGTGGTGGTGGTGGGCCAGCTATGATAATTATTCATTAAAGTCTTCTGAATTTTCATGGTCTACGTAAAGTTATTTAACTACTGCTACCCATGTATCTCTTAAAAGCAAATGCCAATTATTATCATATCACACTGCTATATGGTTGCATTGCATTGTTTCTCGTTTTTGATTGATGTCAAACGTTCCTTTTTATTCTTGTACCATGCAATTCCAGTGAAGCAGTTATATTAGTTTTATTGCACCTATAATTGGCTGATTTAGCTGTTTTTCTCTTGCGGATTTGGAACAGTGGAGGAATGTTGGCAGTGTAATTGTCATGTGTGCTTAAGATATGGTGCTGAAGAAGAGGCAAGATAATGGTTCTAATGGCTTCCAGGTACCCTTCATTCCCAGGGCTCCTAGATCAGCTAGAGTAAGTACCCATTGCACTCTCAGATTTGCCTAGCTTTTTAATTTTCATGATTGCTGAATTCACTCATAACCTTATCTCTTGGTTACTGGTACCAGCAGAGGGGTCTGCAGAAGAAAAGAGTTGAAGACAGTCAAATATGTGCATTTGAGTTACTTGCAGCATTAGCTGGCAAATTATTGCAGGAGAGTGAAAGTTCTGCTTCCAGCAGTGCTTCTGAAACAAATGATCAGCCTGCAATTGGTGATAATGGTATCAAACAGGAGCAAGATAAACCACTTAAAATTGAGTGCCTTGATCAGGGAAGCTGTGAAGAAAGTGTCTTTATCCCTGAGTTCACTGCACCAAGCAATGATAAGAAATTCCTTCTCAAGGAATGTCCACGTGCTGAGAGTGATTCCATTCTGGAGCGCTCTTCAATTATCACAAATTCTGATTCCTCAGAGAAAGCTAATAATGATGTGAAGTCGGCAATTTGCAAAAGCAAGAGTCCATGTGATGATTTCCCTTGCAAAATAGAGGGAGGCTCTCTTGATTCTGGGGAATATGGTGATGGTTATGTGGAAAATGGATTCAGCCAAGAGCAAGAAGCTGATGGCCTGGGGACTGGAGGTTTGACTATTGATAACACATCCAGTTTAAAGGATCCCATGGAGTCGTGTATGAAATTTCCTTCGTTGGTCAATTCTGAGAACAATGTCAAATTGACATCATGCAGGAACTCTGTTCCTGATGCTTCTATTTTAAGGCTTAGGAATAATATTAAATTAGGTATTAGAGATGATGATGAAAACTTTTCTAGGTATAATAATTCTGGCACCAAGCCAAGGGCATATAGGTATCCATCCCGAATTGGGGACCGAAGAATAAGGAAATTACTGACAGCTAAATACTGGAAAGTAGCTCCAAAATTGAAGGACTGTGAGCTTTCCAAAGTCGGTAAGGAGCTGTGTGATTGTTCATTTATATTTTGCATAGTCTACTCATGGAGGTTGACTTGATTATTCCGATACTTGTGGCAGCTTTTTTAGATGGGGGAATGAAGCCTCTATATCGTAAGCGGAAAATGTGTTATGGTCGGGAAAGATACCAACATGACACTCTTTATAAGAAGAGGAAGTTTCCTGACCATAGTTTAGTCATTACATCTGATGGAGGGTTTAGCAGTGAAAGTGTATGTAATTCACCCGAAAAGAGCATGAATGTGGACAAGAATATCTCAGCTCCGGCGTTTCGTGGAGGTACTCATTACTTCATTTGCGCTAGGTTTTTGTTGCTTGTTTGCATTTTTTCTAAATAGTTTTAGTTACTGTGCCAGCAAATGGAGTATCATCTTCAATTATTGGTCATCATGCTTCTTTCCATTCCAAGGATTCTCATGGTACTATAGCAAGAGCACTAGTGTTCAGTTGATATATAATGGTTGATATGGTTTGGCTATGTTAATTTACATCATCCAGAGGTTTCTTATAAATTGTTCATTCTCTCTACAGTGAAGTTCAGCATCAAGTCCTTCAGGATACCAGAGCTTTTCATTGAGGTCCCTGAAACCACAACTGTTGGTTCACTGAAGGTATAGACATTCAGTTCTGAAAATGGTGAATGTACACCTCACCCTAGATAGCAATATCCCGTAGCTTTTTCCTGTCCAAGTGTTGCTTTTCTATTTTGCTATTGATAGATTATTTCCCAATGAATGCTTGTGTATAAACTTGTTAAAGTTAAAAACATTCTGTAAAACTGACATTAATAGGCATTGACATTTTGATATTAGTTTTTATGTGCAAGCTGTTGTCAACTATGTCAGTAATTGCTGAGTTCCTGATTTTGTACTACGGTGTTTTGTGAATTTATATAGAGGACGGTTATGGATGCTGTAACTGGTATACTTGGAGGTGGATTGCGTGTTGGTATGCTTCTTCATGGAAAGAAGGTTAGGGACGATAACAGAACTTTATCGCAGACAGGTATCAGTTCTAAAGAGAATCTTGATAGTTTGGGTTTCACATTGGAACCTGGTCCGATACAAACTCCAACTGTGTGCACTGAAGATTCTCCACTTCCTTTACCATGCAATAATTCTGAACTTGCAGTAAGGTAATCGAATTCTGCATTTTAATTTTTATGTTTATTTTTGTTAAGGTTAGAATGTGCATTTATGTTTGACTGTAAATTGGGCTGGATAATGTTTTTATATTGAGTTCAGCTTAATTCAATTGGTTGCTTTATGCAGTGATATTGCTGCAAATTTGTGTGATGCTTGACGTTTTTTTCGTTATTTCCAGGTCGCCCGCTGCTCCTGTTTTAAATTCAGGAACTTCTGATGCCCCAGCTCCCCCTCTTGCACTGACTAGTTCAGGCAAAAACCTTGACAGTAACCATGAATTAATTTCCTCCCACAATCTAATTGACAAAACAGTGTCAGATTCTAGAGCTCTGGTTGCAGTTCCACCAGTGAGTGTCGAGGCACTTGCTGTGGTTCCTGTTAACCAGAAAGCTAGGCGATCTGAACTTGTACAGCGTCGAACTCGGAGACCATTCTCCGTTTCAGAAGTAGAAGCATTAGTGCAGGCAGTTGAGGAACTTGGAACTGGAAGGTATGATGTTTTTGTTTTTGCAGCTTATTTGTTGATGGCTCTCCTGTTTGAATTGTACTTAAGAGGCTTCATAATGTTGTCATTTTACAGGTGGCGTGATGTTAAGTTGCGTTCTTTTGAAAATGCGGACCATCGAACTTATGTGGACTTGAAGGTAAATGTTTTTTTCTTCTTTTTTTCATAGAAACAATTCATTTAAATATAGGGTATCAATGTAGTTTTGGGGTTTACTTGAGAATCGAAGTTGTATTTCGTTTGGCGAGGGAACCTGTATGCCCCATTTATTCCCCATTTATAGTGATATTCATGCAACTTCATATGTTGCCTTCACTTTTGATGAACTGCAGTAACTTGAGTCGCTGTGAACATTGCATTTGAATGAATAACTTACCATTTTCTCTGTCCTAGTTAATTGTTATGTGCAACTTCATTCGTGCGCATCAACGTTAAAATTCTCGATATATAAAGAAAAATTTTGAACCTTTTCCGTCTCCGTCGTATTCACCCCACCCCTGGTGCACAACTAGTATTATAAGAGTACTTGTACTCCTTACAGGTGCATGCTTCATCCAAGTCAATCAAGTAACTATCCAGATTAAAGTTGTTTTTTTCTTTGGCAGGATAAATGGAAGACATTGGTTCACACAGCAAAGATTGCCCCACAGCAAAGAAGGGGTGAGCCAGTGCCGCAGGAGCTCTTGGACAGGGTCCTAGCAGCTCATGCATACTGGTCTCAACACCAAGCAAAGCAGCACGGGAAGAATCAAGCTGCTGTTTTGAAGATCACGGAGGCACATGCTGGTAGGAATGGAGGTGAAGGTGAAATTCAGTTGTTGTGATTGTAAAAAGAAGGAATATTGCTGACAGGATTCTCACAGGGAACAAGAAACTTGTACAAAAATGATTCAAAATTTATGTAATATTTCTCACTCTCACAATGATTCATTGCCACCTTCCCTATGTGGGAAGGGTGTGGCATCTGTAAATGATTCGATGGAATAAAGAAACACTGCTCTAACAGAATTTACAGTGTTTTTTCTAATTCATTGATTTAATTGATGTAATGTAATACATATAGAACAGAAGAATCCAAATAACAAATGTAGCTTTCTTTTTTACCTTTTTTCAAATTTCGATTAATTGTGCATTGCTTACTGTTTTCTCATTCAGATAATTTTCAAATTTGCTAGCCCGACGTTTGATTACTATAAGCGGTTGACAGGCACTTGTAGAAATTCAAAATTGGAGATATATACGAGTTGGATACAGTGAAACGAGTTAACTCATTTACGATTTTAAATAGAAGATTTAATTTTGAACCAAGTGTAAAGCCAATGATATAAATCTGAGCTTGAAAGCTAAGGTTGGTTATATCCAAAAGAAAGCATTTTTATACTTAGCTTCGTTTAAAGCACGTAACCTCTTTCCTGCATGTGATAGCCAACAAACTTTACTGCGTCTTAAGACTTTTAATCAAAGTCTTTTGCTTTCAAAATTGGCTAATTTGGTAGGTTACGTCTAACCCAAGTTTTTCAATATTCTCTTTAATTTATCTACTTTTATATATGACCGACGGTTTCCATGGCACGTGCTATTTACATTTTTTTATTTTATTTTATAACCATAACCCCCGAATCAACCGTTATTCCAAGTTCTCTTTTTTTCTTTTCATTTTCACAATAAATTATGTACAAATACAAACCAAAGCTTATTCGATTTTTAGACAAATTTTATATTTAAAATTGGGAGTGGTTTTTTTATTACAATAAATTATGAAGAGATATTATTTTGTTAATATGTAAAATGTGGTAAATGATAATCTGACCAATAATTTTCTTGCCTCTTATTTTTATGTATAAATACTTAAATTTAATTTATTAATTGATTGCCCAATTTTCTGGATCTAACCATGTGGCTTATATCTAATGGAATCTTAATGATAAGCCACAAAGTTGGATAAAATATGTTATTTAAAGAAAAAAAAAAAGAATTTATGATGCAACGTTGTGGTTTTATATTGGTGGTAAAAATTACGTTACGATCCAATAATTGGCTTTGCCTTTTTGTTAGAAAGGAAAAAAAAAATAATTTAAGAACCTCTAATTGGCTTCGTTAAATGTTTTCTTATTTTAAACTTTTGTCCATTCAATATTTTAAAATATATTTCATTAGTTTTTTTTTATTCTCCAATAACAATACCTTGTGGATGTAGGGCTTTAATAGGAAATCTTTCTAAATAACATATTAATATTCATATTATTTGCTAATTAGAGAATAATATTTGAGATTTGTCAC
Organism: Jatropha multifida; assembly: GCA_948099535.1. NCBI lineage: Eukaryota > Viridiplantae > Streptophyta > Magnoliopsida > Malpighiales > Euphorbiaceae > Jatropha > Jatropha multifida. Next base: position 33,497 of record CANUEX010146446.1, on the reverse strand, counting down.
ACCATTTTTATATTTTGGTTTTGAACTCCTAATAATTTTATAATCCAAATTGATTATAAGGAATAAGTTAATTGTTGGTGCACCCACCACTTGCTTGCAATAAGGAACTTCATATTGCAAAAGAAGTAATTAACCATCATTAATCTCTTTATATCTAAATTAATTATTTTTTTTTAAATAATAATAAGTGGACTTTATGTTAGTTTGACAAATAATTTTTACAATTCAAATTTGCTAATTTTGGAATTCTCATTTAGACCTTTCAATATTAATTATTATTAGATGCGTAGTTTCACCATTGGTGCAAACACATAATTATTAAATTTTTTAATGTCATTTTCAGCAATTGACCTGAATTAAAAAAAATATAATTAAAGAATAATAATTATGCAACTTAGACACATCAACAACTCGATTATTACTAATGACTGCATTATATAGATTTCTATTGTGTTCATATTTGAAGGATTTGGAGGAAAATAGAGACTTGGGCTTTTTTTTTTTTGGACGTGAAGAGAGACTTGAGCTTTTGATTATATATATGCATTTAATAAAAAAAAAACAAATATCTCAATATATATTGAAAATTTATTTTTTAAAAATAATTATCTATACTATAAATAAATATGGAAATAGATAGAAATAATAGAATTTTCCATATCATTTTCAATGAATTTTAAAATATCCTCATAAATGGAGCAAATACTCGTTGGAGCATTTTATCCTTTTTTTGACCGACCTGGTGCGAGCAGGATTTAGTTCTAACTCAGTAGACTTGAGATATCTGTGATTAAGAAAATTTATATTTTATTATTTGATTAGATATAATTTCTAAAATTATTTTTTAAATAAATAAATATATATAATAAAAGAAAAAGATATAATCATTTTTTTATGGTTATATGAAAAATTGTAATTTATTTGAAGAGATATAATATTTCTTTTATATAATCTTTTTTATTACTCAATTCACTTATTTATTTATTGTAAATATTTTATTAAACATTTTTAATTTTCTTTTATATCTTAAATATGTTTGACTTAAAAGAAAATAGTGTTTATGAAATTGAAAAAAAAACTAAAACTGTGACATCCTGACCCGGCAAAACGATCCTAAGAGTTCGGATAGAACAGAACTCCTGGCGAACTTCTAGAATGGCAGGCTAGCTAGGGTAATGAAATGTGGGATAATGAATCAGATCATATATCGAAAATGGGGTAACTAATAATTAGAAGCGCCTTTTGGTGGAATAACTAGAAAATTAGAAGAATTTCAGGGTTAAGCGTGTTCGCTTGACATAAATTTTAGGATGAGTGACCTCTTAGGAAGTTTTCATTTCACCTGCGAGACAAAATCATATGGGTTTTGCCCATCTAGTATGGATGGATCCGGCTTAATCCAAAGCGGACAATTCCTCTGGTGATTGGAGTCAGGGCATTACAAAAACTATATATTTTTATTAAGTCATTTTTGGGCCTCAAGAGTTTATCTATATGTTTATATATTCTTTTCTCTAACGCATTAGGTAAGTAACACTATTACTATAGTCAAAATGATTATCATTATTAATTCATAACATTTTCTTTTTTTTTATCTACCAATAAAAGAAATTTATTATTATTTTTCATTATAATTGTATATAGATATTGATTTGGAATTAAGAGAAAGGATTGAGGATTGAGTAATAATTTGATTTTCTTTTTGTGCACATATTAGGATTTTAAGAATTTATATTTATAAATTAGGGATCGAAAAACTAGGTATAAAATTTAATTGAACTTTATTTTGAGACCACTTCATCATGTAAAAATAAAATTAAGTACATAAGAAATAACATTATAACTAATTTATATGACAAACTCTAGCACAAATTAACCAATTATATATATATATATTAATGTAAATAAAAATTTATGCTTTAATATTATATAAATAAAAAATTAAAAAAATATAAAAAATGAAAATATAACGGAAAATTATCAAATGCGTTGCATTTAGTAAAAAAGACTAGTCATAATTTAAAGGTTCAATGATTCAGATATTATGAGATAAACGCTGGATTAGTTGGCTTACCACAGACTTCAATTGCTTCTTTAGTTGTGTAAGCAATGACTTTATGGTGCTAATAAAGCTTTATTATTATATATTTTGTAATGTTTTAATTTTTTTTCTCAAAACTAAAAAAGTTATAATTTTTTTAATATAATATATTAAGATTTCATTAAAAAAAATCAAATTGATGCAAATAATAAAGGGAGGACGAGATCCCTCTCTTGAAAATCAAACATAAAATAAAATCATCATAAATAAAATAATTATTATTTATTAATTTAATAAAAAATATTAATAAAAATTGAAAAATTAACCTTAAAAAAATTGATAAATCTTCAAAATAATTGGCTAAACCAATTCTCTAAATTTTTTATATATAATTTAATTATATATAAAATAATTGTTTGTGACCAACACAAAAAATTTGAATCATGGGAGGAACATACCTACTCTGAAAAATAAAAATCAAACATCTTTTTAAAAAATTCTCCACTAATAAAGTTATAATTAGTACCATAAATCTCAATCTCAACAATGAAAATCAAAATGCCAGTTTAGCCCATATCAAACAGAAGTGGGTTGGCCCAGTTTTGTCCTCATTCGATAGAGTGGACCCAACTAATCTGTCATGTCCAGTCTATATCCCATTACAATGGTCCAAAGTTTGACTGGGATTGTCTTAGCGGTTGGTTTGGTCTTCGAAACAAATGGAACTAACTGAAAAAAGAGAAATACAAAAGTAACCCAACTGAATAATTCATAAAATCAAATTGATTTGATTTGGTTCAATTTTGATTTGATTATTTGACTTTGTTTGTCTATTTATAACATAAAAGAAATTTGATTGAGTACTACATAAATCTAAAAGTTATACAATGTATAAATATTAAACATTATTTATTTCGTGATCATTTAAATTGATGCAATGTAAAATATATTGATTTCATAAAAAACGTGCAAAATTCCATTTGAACCGGTCAAAAACCGGCGCAACAGAAACTAAAATCGGAATACTTTATTCTGATTTCAATTCTAGTTATTCCAATTCGAGTTACAATAATAGTCTATTATTATCTTGTGGAATATTCTAAAAAATAAATAAAAAGCTTTTTTTTATTCACGGGATAATAGGGTCAAGTTGACTTGCCTGGTAAAGACTTATCTTCTCACGTCTTGAACGTTCTTGAAGGATTATTTAGGATTCAAATAAAAAAAAGGAAAAATATGCCAAAAAATGTGTTTTTTTTCAATTATTAGGTAGAGAGAATTAAACCCGAATATATTATGGGTCATATATATATTTACCGTGAATATATTATTGAATCATATATATATTTATTGCTAGATTATTATATGTATATTTATTGCTAGATTATATATTGACGCGTGCTAAAAAATATTTTGTTACATCATCCAAAAGGTTTTTAATTGATAAAATTCTTTTTGACCAAATGAATTCAAATGTATATTCAATTACTAAATAGTTTTGACAACATTTCTTGATAATAATATATTATTAGCATTGTCAATAGTCAATATAGCTTCATTGTTGAAAAACATGCCTAATTGTCACGAACCGTTTCCGTGGGCCGGATTGGTACTAGAACCTGAGAAAGCTTAAGGTCACAAAGATTCGTAGTAAACCTAATATCTAATTTTAACATCACAATTATATGAAAAATATTCTACAAGTTGGCCCATTATATTTTTAATGATTCAAACTATTACAAGGCTTTATTTCATTCAACTCAACCGGTCCCATAAAATTTTACATACACTTAATATTATTATTACAATCATAAAATCTTATCATAACTGCGGATTTTCTACTACTGTACAATTATAAAGAATCCTAAATGATTCTATCTTACACATTTAAACATACCTTTAATTAACCTTGAAAGGAAGGAAAACTAAAACTCCAAATTTTTACAAATAATTCACAATCTCCTGAAACAAAATAAAGGATAAAGGGGGAGAGGAGTGAGTATAAAACTCAGTGAATAATAACATATAATACCAAACCCACACATTCACACAAATGATAATTAAGACATTCTAAATGAACATTCTCCATTCACACAATGCTAATCATATCATCCACAAATAACTACAACCATATACACATCAAGTGGTTGTTAGTCAATGAAATCACCTTAACAGGACCATACTCTTACCAAGCATGCTTTAATATCCATCATATCATATCATATAATCCTATGGTCTTGTAACTTGTGCACCCAAAGAGCCTACCCCTATTCAGGCAAAACTATAATTAGATAAAAAAAATTTTTGTAAAATAATTTTCTTTGTAAAAATATTTTTCCATGACACGTGTCATCATCCAGAGTGCACAAGGGGGGTGCCACTCCCACCTCTTACGGCTTACTGACAGCATTCTCACCATGCTCGTGCTCTCAACCTAGGTGATTCACATCATTGCAACTCTCACACAACAATCACATATCATCATGCACAAACCAATTATTCACAGCATTTATCATTGCACAAACATTCTTCCACATACTATGTATACAAAAATTTAGAAATAATAGACATAAGACATAAAATAAATTATGCAGTAATGAATTTGGTAAAGCATTATATATTAATACTCACCTGGAAGCAAGAATGTATTTTCACAAATCAATAAAGCTTCCACGACAAACTCTTAGAAATCTTCGACCTATAAACAATTTATATAGTATTTTTCAGTTCTATGTTTTCATTCCTTATTGATATTTAAATTCTTTAATATTCTTATTCATTATTGTGTTTTCACTCTTTATTTTTTTCTTAGATGTCATAAAAGTATATTCTTAGTAGATTGCTTAACTAACTAAATTTTTCCATAAATTTATTTATCGTTTTATAGCCTATATTTCTTTAACACTTTAAATCTATTATTTACTTTAATAGTTACATGAAACCATTAATTTATTTAAGTCTATCTATTAAAATCAGTTTATCAATTAATCTTTTAAATTCCTACTAAAGCAAGTATGTATTTCATTTATTAAAGTCAAATGTATGTAACTATACATATATATAACTACAAATTTATTTGAATCCTCCGGCCATCTTGATTTTATTTAAGAAACTATATTTTATTTCTCAATAGGTTTTGTAACTTCTTTTTCGTAATTACCATCTAAAGCAATTGTCTAGTTGATTTATTAAAACTAAGTTTACATATAATTATTTGAATCTCCATTTATTTTATCAACTTATATAATAAGATTTTATAGTAAATTTCTTAAATCCTCTTAATTTATTTATGTTCAATTGCTCTGTTACATCTTATTAATTTCACAACCGATTTATTCTTTTATCAATTTATTTCCTTATATAATAATACAATTTATTATTAAATAATTTGATTCCTTCTTTCTTTTTTCTATTATAATTTTAATAATATTTTATTTTTACTTTAATCTGCTTAAGATTCACATTTCACAAAAATAACACAATCCATCCATCGGGTAATTCCAGAATATTTTCTCAACCTCCATACTCAATGTTCTCAATTAAAATTCTAGTATTAAATTCAAATCATATTTATTCATTAACTGTCTCTATTTTGAATTTCCACAATTAACCAATTATTGTCTCAATTAATAATATCTACAATTTGATTAACTTCATTAATAAATTGAGAATCCAATTCATACTATCTTCCATTTAATTTATTAATTGCAATCAAACCAATTTAGGTAATTCAACTAAATAAATTTTTTTTTAATCGCAATTGCTTTAAAATTTAATAACTAAATTTAAAGTATACCGATCCAAATCGGACTTCGGACTTCGGATTCAGTTTTAGAGCGCGAAATGCAGTATTCTGCCTCCCCGAGTGTCTCGTCGAACCGCCGTCGACCGGTCATCGGACCACCGTTATCGCCGCCGTTCAGGGTGGTCGGAAAATCGTGACTGCCCAGAATTTCGCAAGCGTACCACCAATCGACTTGATTTTTCAAGAGGAGTCCAAATCCATCCTCAGATTGCTGAGCCAGTGAGTCTTTTTGCCGAAAACAGCCTCAACAGCCACCTTGAGGTCGTCGTTCATGGCGGATTCGCCATGCTAGCCCAGACGCCGAAACTGAGACTGGAAAAATGATCACATGGAGGAGTAGAGTCGATTGACACCCTTCCTTCACGCTGCAGTCTCCAGAATAGCGTGGATCGCCGAAAATCCTCCATCGCGCAAAGCTGGTTTTCCAGTCACGATATGTTATCGATTCAGGCCTCAATCCCGTCAACCAAGGTCATCCACGAGCTCCTCTTGTCGAGCTCTTGAGTTCATTGTGATCATCTGTCACCTTGGGTCGCCGGAGGCGAAGAAATGGCGGTGGCAGTGAGGGAGGAGGTATCGGGGAGAGAGAGGGTATCGATTGAGGGGGAAAGGGGAAGGGGATTTTTGATCGATTTGATCCAATTCTTACTTTTATCTAATTAGTTTCCGTTCGATTTGATCTAACCCAACAATTTAGCTCGATTTACATTTAATTTAATGATTTTTCAATCAAGTTAGACTATTTAAATTTGATTTTCGGATATCGATTTGCGGCATAAAATATTATTTTTCGCTAAATATCATTGGTTATAATTCATAATAAAATTTTAAATGAAAATTCTTTGAAAACAATTTAACGGGTCATTTCATTAATACTCATTCAATTTTAAAATGAATAAATAAATATCGTTTTATAATTTCAAAATTCCATTAATCTTTTCTTTTCTAATTTACCATTATTTATTTAATATTGTCCATCCATTATTTATTTTTTAATACTTGGTCCTGTGGCTATTGGAAGAGCTGTGATAAGAACAAGAAGACCACGTCAGTGCAATGTACTGATTTTCTTGATATGAGTTTGTCCACCACGTGATGATAATATATTAATATTCAGATAATTTGCTGGTATTGTAAAACTATATTTTTTTATTGAGATAAATGCTATATTTAATTTTTAGATTTGTTTAATTATTATTTATTAATTTTATTAAATTATTTAAAAAATTAAATAAAAATTATTTAATTTTTCCTGTTAAATTTCAGGTGCATTTATTAACTGTATCAATAGTCAATAATTGTCATATTACTAAGAATTTAAATTAGGAGTGTTAAAAAAATAGCTATTTAATTAGCCATTTGATTTAAAATGATAAAAAACATACATTATACATTTAATTAGCTGAACTTGAAGGAAATAATGAGTATTAATGTTAGAAAGCTCCATAATCTCTCTATTACTTGTATGGTTTAGTAAAATAGTTTGTATACATTAACGCCCTGCCCAGTAGGAGCCTTTGAAGTAGTATTTAGTGTCTTGATTAAATTAAAATACTGTTTTAATTAATTATTGTATTCGGTAATATCATATTTGATTTTAATATTTAGAGTTTGAGGTAGTTTTTGACGGAACGTTATCCTCATTAATATTTAATATTTTATAAATTTTTTTCTTTGTTTTCTATCATCTTACCCTTTGTTTATCTTTTTATATTAAATAATTAATTAAATATTAATTTTCATCGGTTAGTAAAATAGTTGACAATTATTACAATAATTAACATTTATTAGAATGACTATATTGCCCAACAGATCCTAAAATAGCATTGTACACATTTTACGAGATGAATTAATTTTTTCTTTTGTCAATTATACTTATTATTTCTTTCTTTGAATTCAACTAACATTTGAAATGAAAGTTAAAGTATAATTAATACAAATAAAGTTTTAATTCGATTAAAATGCTAAAAATTATTTATTTTAAAAATTTAATGTATGAAAAAGTAAGCCACGTGTACTGCATAAGGCCATTTAAGTTGAAATAAGTTTGAACATATTGTAAAAAATGGTGTGCAAGTGATTGCACCAAAGGAAGAAGTTAAGTTAAAGACCTTCCCTCTTCCTCTAGTCTTTTTATTTGTTTTATTATTTATTAAATAAATTCCAATCAAATTAGCATATGCAAGACAGGGTACTTATCAATTTTTATGATATGCATCTAGAAGAAAAGCATGCATGCCTTACTATGTGTATGACAGTGACACAATCTGATAGGACATGCTTATCTCTTTCAGCAGTGCAATGTCATATTTTGGCCGTTAATCAATAATTAAGTTTAATTATTTATTAATAATGTCCTAATTATACTCTCTCTTTTTATGAAATATTGATTTACTTTTTCTTTTCTTTTATACATATTGTATATTAGGCTATGCCAACCAAGAAGAGAGCGACAATTCAACAATTTTAAATATATAGACAGAAACATGCGTTGGTTTACTGGGCATTGATGTGGATGGGAGAGTAGAGTAAATATAAGAAACTAATTTTTATCAAATAATTTTTGCAAAGTCAAAAGTTTAATTTTGGAAAAAATACTAATGGGAAAGGATAATTATAATTTTATAAAATTAGATCATTACCGTATATTCTAAAAACAAGTAAGACTGATCGTACGAAAACCACCGTATTATATACGTAGTTGTTAACTTTTGCATGGAATTGAATATGTATTTCTATCATATAACTGACAAAACTTGAATCTAAGTTGTATTCCACATTAAACACATGAATTGAGTTCTTAACATTTAAATTACATGGTTTTCATAATTTAGTTATATACTCTTATTTTTTCTATCAAATATTTTTTACTGTAACGGTTAGAATCTTAATTATTAAATCATTAAAATATATAATTGCCAACTATCATAAAAGTTCTATCTAAATAGTAGCTTTGGCGCTGATGGAAAAAAAAGCGAATATACATATTTTATAGGAACGAAGATTTTCGCATGAAAGAGAGAAAAATATGTATAAACAAAAAAGCAGAGGATAGCAAGTCCAGATACAGTTCATATATGGCAGGCAACCAAAAGAGTTGAGGTATTGGACGGCTTAGATTTTCCAGACACAGTCACCTAAGTTCACGATCGCCCTTCCTTTTTGTCTTTTTTCCCTGTGATGCTCAAAAAGATACTTACTTAATAATTCCTGCAGGACTGGAGAGAAGCATTTCATCTCGGTGCCTCTGCCTCTTCCCTTTGGCTCGGTTAAGGTGCTTACCTTCAACTTCTGTATTTTCTTTACTCTGTGTACCAGAAGAAAGAAGAGACCATATTGGTTGATGTGAAGGTTTTTTTTTTTTTCTTTTCGTTTTTCTGAGTCTCAAAAGACTTTGCTTTCTGTGCCCACTTTTTTTTTTTTTTTTAACATCCTGTGTAGTATAGTTCTGATTGCTTTCTTTGATCAATATTTGTGCATTGATACTGGGATTTTGTAGTTACGATTAATTAAGTCACCCTAGCTATTTCTCTTACATATAGACATATTCATTTCTTAAAGATCCCATTTTTTAACTTCTTGTGTGTACTTTTGCTAATAGGTATAAAATTCAGGACTTTGATAGTTAAAGTAACAGCTGATACTTGCTCAGGAACTTTTTTATCTGGAAGAAAACTCTGAAATAGTGAAAAGCCACAGCATAATTTGATGTTGGTGTCTTTTTAGCTTTTGGGTGTTTGGTATTTTGTTTAGGGAGTTGAAATTTGTAGTTTTTGTGGCGTTGATTAGTTGAAATAGGGTTTGTTACTAAAAGTTGGATAATCTTGGATTTTAGCTGTGGATAGCTTTTGCAATATAGATGGTCATGGATCAATCCTTAAAAGGATTATATGGTTCTGTCAATGGCTTGAAACTCAACGATGACACCCTTTCTGTTTTATCAAGTCAGATTCAGGTTAATGGGTTAAAATTGGATAACAATTTTGTCAACCAACACTATGCCAATATTCCTCCTTTGCCACCTGATCTAGTACATAGTAATTCAGTTTTATCTTTGAGTATGAGCCACGATGGGGATTCAACTGAGGATTTTGATTTCAGTGATGTGGTTCTAAAATACATTAGTGAGATGCTCATGGAAGAAGACATAGAAGGGAAAACTTGTATGTTTCAAGAATCCTCAGCGGCACTTCAAGCTGCTGAAAAATCATTGTATGAGCTTATTGGGGAGAAGTATCCTCCTTCACCCAATTATGAGTTAGTATCTCATTTAGGTCAAAACCACAAAAGGCCAGATGAAAGTCATGATTTGAATTATGCTAATGATACAAGCAGTTCAAACAACACTAGTGGTAGTAGCTTAGTTGATACTGGTTGTAACTATGATTTGAGTGAGTATAGCTCCTTGAGATATGCTTCTCAATCATCTTCACTATCATCTCATAGTTCTGCGAATAGCACAGGTATTGTTATTGATGGGTTTGTGGATTCACCAGCAAGTACGATTTCTGAGATATTTAGTGATAGTGAGTCTATTATGCAGTTTAAGAAAGGGTTTGAAGAAGCATGCAAATTTCTTCCAAATGGTAGTTTGTTTACTGATTTGGAGAGTAATGGTTTGTTTCTTAAGGACTTGCATGATGAGTCTAAGGATGCTGGTGCAGCACTTGGGATCGAGGAGAAGCAGGAGAGTGAAAAAAATCCGGATTTGTCGAGGGGAAAGAAGAATCCCCATCCAGAGTTTTTGAATTTACAGGGAGGAAGAAGTAACAAGCAATCTTTAATTTATACTGAATCAACTGTGAGTTCAGCATATTTTGACACAGTATTGCTAAACTGTTCACAAAGTGATGCTCTTCGCGAAGCTTTGCAGCATGGGAAAAGTAAGAAAATGCAGCAGAATGAACAAACTAAAGGGACTAGTGGTGGAAAAGGTCGAGGTAAGAAATCTGGAGGTAACAGAAATGTGGTGGATTTGAGAACTCTTTTGACCCTTTGTGCTCAAGCTGTTTCAGCAGATGATCGGAGAAGTGCAAGTAATCTGCTGAAGCAAATCAGACAGCATGCTTCTCCTACGGGTGATGGGATGCAGAGATTGGCACATATTTTTGCTGATGGCCTTGAGGCACGCATGGCTGGGGCAGGAACCCAGATATATGAGGCATTTATGAGCAAGCCCGGGTCTGCTGCTGATGTCTTGAAAGCTTACCATCTGTATCTTGCTGCATGCCCATTTAGGAAACTGTCAAATTTTTTCTCAAACAAAACAATTATGAAGGTTGCTCAAAATGCAAAAACACTTCATATTGTTGATTTTGGTATTCTTTATGGTTTCCAATGGCCCTGTCTTATTCAGCGTCTTGCTTCTCGGCCTGGGGGACCTCCCAAGCTCCGGATTACTGGGATTGATCTTCCACGTCCAGGTTTCCGACCAGCAGAAAGGGTTGAGGAAACAGGACGCCGCCTATCAAACTATGCAAAAACTTTCAATGTTCCATTCGAGTTCAAGGCAATAGCACAGAAGTGGGACACGGTTAAAATCGAGGATCTCAAGATCGACAGAAATGAGGCTCTTGTTGTCACCTGTTTTTATCGATTAAGAAACTTACTTGATGAGACTGTAGTCGTGGAGAGTCCAAGAAGTATTGTTCTCAATCTGATCAGAAAAATGAATCCAGATGTTTTCATTACTGGGATAGTGAATGGAGCATACAGTGCTCCATTCTTTATTACACGATTCCGAGAGGCACTCTTCCACTACTCTACTCTGTTTGATATGCTGGAAACTAATGTGCCTCGTGATATTCCAGAGAGGATGCTGATTGAAAGAGAGATTTTTAGATGGGAAGCAATGAATGTCATTGCATGTGAAGGTGCTGAGAGGCTTGAGAGGCCAGAGACATACAAGCAATGGCATACTCGAGTTTTAAGGGCTGGATTTAAGCAGCTTCCTTTGGACCGGGAGATGTTTGCAGCGGCAAAGGAAAAGGTGAATGCACTGTACCATAAGGATTTTGTGATTGATGAAGATAGCCAATGGTTCCTCCAAGGGTGGAAGGGTCGGATTATTTATGCGCTCTCTTCATGGAAGCCTGATTGTTAAATGTGCATTCTGTTCCACATTAATAGGCAGGATCATAAGCTTCGACATGTGGATGCTTTCCTGCCTGTATGCAAATGTGGTTTCTGTCATGGTTTTCTTGTCAGTGAATATAAGGTAAATACGCATTCCTAGTGTATATATATACGCTCTCGCCAGTGGCATTGCACGTGTATATGAACATGAAATTAATAATATTGTTGCATATTTTATGAGCAGGAAATTGGAAAAATGGGGTTTTGGCTGCTGCTGGTTGTAATGCTAATATTCTTCAGGTGCAGTAGCACTGTAGCAGTAGCAATTATATGGAGAAAGATCCATCCTGTCTTATGTGGCGATTGATTTGTCTCTGTTATCTTGGGTGAGAATGGCTCATATTGTAGAAAATACAATATGTGAATGCAGGAAAAAGAAAAAAAAAAAAAAAAAGAAGAGATAGAGAGAGGGAGGGAAGAAACAATAAAAAAAAGACATTGGAACACTAGTTCGAGTTGATAACTTCAAAGATGTTAATCTAAATAGATTGCTTCTAGTGGTTTGTAGGATTAGAGAATGATCTTGAGGATTCTCTACAACAGAGAAAGATAATGTACAGGTTCTGTTACCCTGACTGTTCTCCCGTTTGAAATTTTTGTTGAAGTGATCATTTTTGCTATTGTGGTTAAGCAGTCCCAACATATACGGCTTTGTTTCCGGTATCTGGGTTTAAGCAGTCCCTGTGCTGAAGTATTTGGTTTCTTTTTCCCCATCAATTGTATCAATATAGTTCTTATCAGTAGCTCTCAAGTTCTTTCCTTTTCCGGCCATCTTGCAACACGTGGTAAGGAAAATTTGCCTGTCATTTTCTTATCTGCAAAGCAAGATGATTCCTCATTACGTAATCCATATTTAACTTTAATTTATAATAGTGCTTGTACAATGGCCCCATTGGCTCAGAAGATTTAGAATCTTTTAACAAATGTTTTATGCTAGCATGTGGAAAATCATTTCTTGAATTGAAAATTCTTGTGACATGTCATAATGTCGTCTTGTCATTGTTTACTAATTATTCTCTGTTTGGTAAATATAGTGCATGTTGATTAGTTGAAATACTTATGTATTACTGTAAGTTCCCCTTTTAACCCTTTTCAAGATCTCTTGTACCATTTATTCAGGATGTTGCTTATTTCATATTCATTCACAAAAAGGATGGTTTGGCGTTGAAGTAGAACAAAATCTTGTCGTTTTGATAATCAGATGATATACTCGAAATTTCACCTGCCAGATTCCGTTATGGAAGCTTTCAAGCGAAATGCTCCGGTAGTTTCTCGGTTTTGATAAGTTTTACTTTGGCTTTTGATACACAATATTGAAATGCACATACCGAAATGGAATCCGCCGAAAAAGAGAATCGTTACTGTAATCAATCTTGATTGGATTTTGGAACCATATCTGATGTGCTAGAAAATTAGATTTTCTTTTTATTCTTTATTGCTATTATTGTGATATTAATTCAGTTCAGATTAGCATAATGCTTGTGACAGCAACTTATATCTACTGCTACATTTTGTGCTTGCTTGATGTCATCCATTAGGAACAGCTTTAATTTATTATACTATGTCCAGGAGAATATATACAGGGAATATACCATTACAGTTGTATCAGTATTCTGAAGTTGCTATCGTCAACTTTTGTTCTGTATCTCCGTTAATTGTAGCTAATAGCTTTCAGGAGCTTTTAGTGCTTAGCATTTTATATATATTTATATTGTTCGACAATCATATCCATTTTTTTTATTTCCTTTTAAATTTAGTTAATAATTAAAGAAAAAAGAAAATGGCAAAGCAATAAATTGCATCTGAGTCTAAGAGGATGTAATGGATTGGGAAATGCAGCGAGCAAGCAATTTTAATGTGATTAAATACATAATGCACACATAAATAACCTAACAGAATACCAACCACCAACAACTATATAACGGTGTGAACAGAAGATTGTTAATAAAGTGAGAAAATGGCATACTGCCAATATAAAAAAGTGGGTCTTTGCATTTTTTTCAATGAGGATTTCTAGTTTTTGTATTTAGGTATTCTTCCTTAAATGGAGATAAGTATTTAGATAGACAATTGGGTTTACTCTATGAAAAACAATCAGTGCGTCTTAGTTTAAGTTTATTACAGAAAAAATGAATGAATGAATAAAAGTGCACAAATATTATAATTTGATGAAAATCCAATTATAAAAAATTTTGTTTAAATTGAATATAATAATAATAATAATAATCATCTTTAAGTTCTAATCTCAACATAAATAAAGTCTCCTATAAGTAAGTATTAAAAATTAAATTAAACTTTTTACAAAAATGAAAAACAAATTAAATAGTTTTATCGTTCAATTAAATGAATGCTCCACAATTTCAAGGATCATTTTCTATAAATTGGCTAGGATACATTTAAGTAATAAATTAAGATTACCTACACAACAAATCCATTGTCGTCTAGTCCGGTTTAGGATACCTGGCTTTCACCCAGGCGACCCGGGTTCAAATCCCGGCAATGGAATTTTTTCTTCCCCATTTTTTATAATTGTTACTCAAATCGGTTCATTTTATATTTTTATTGCAAAATCAGATGCCAGAAACCCTTCTTTGCCTCTGCAGGGCTTAAGATAAACATGGGCGGAGCAGGGGCACCAGATTTCTTCTACAGAGAAGCTCAACGCCTTGGTTATGTTGCTCGTTCTGCTTTCAAGGTAAAACTTTTTATCCGCTTTGTTTTTTTTTCTTGTATTTGATATCGATAATTCAGTTTATACTATCTGTTGCTTCTTTGCTAAGAACAGCTTCTTCAAATACAAAAGCAATATAACCTTATAACCCCAGGTTCCTCTGTTCTTGACCTTGGTTGTGCTCCTGGTGCTTGGCTTCAGGTCTTTTTATTTTGTTTTTGCTGTTTTCTCTCTGGGTTTTCGATTATATCTACGTTGTTTTAGTGATTTTAAGGCAGTTGGTGGCGTTTTTATCTTTTTTTTTTTTTTAAATGATATAGTCTCGTTTCAGGTTGCTTGCCAGAGCTTGGGCCCACTAAAGAATGGTGGGAGTGTTGTCGGCATTGATCTCAAGGTGTGTTTGTCACTTGATGATTCTTGATTTGGGTTCAATTTTTTGAATATGCATATAGTGTAAGCATTTCTTAAAATAAGAGGTTAGAGGTTAAAAGATAAAAAAAAAGAATAAGGCGAAGGTTAAAAAAACTAAGTCTGTGAATCTTGTTGGTTACGTTTGGTTGATGGATATGTGTAACTTGTGCGATATGCAGAACAGAAGGTGAAGATTCCTTCCTTACATTGTGATGTAAGGGTTAAAACTGTTTGTGCTGATGTCATGAACCTCCCCAAACACAAAATTAAGGCTCTTTCTCCTCAGGTATTAGTATTTCGATTATACAACTTTTTCACTTTAGAATCTTTTGAGATAATAGATGCATTGTGTTGAATATTTAGGTTCTGTGTATTATCTTGAGATTGATGATATGAAGGGGCGTTTAAAGAGGCAATGGAACTTGAGCCACAGTATACTCTTGATAATACTTTCCCAGATTAAAATAGTTCCAGTTATTTAATCTGATTAGTTTAATCTGATGATCACCCTTATATAATATATACAAATTGAAAACCATCAATTCATATCACTATAAATTGTGTCCATAGGGTCATGATTCTAATTTAATAGCTTATGCAGAACTTGATCTTGTTCTTATTATATTCCAATATGCCTGTATACATGATTTTAATCCTAAATGCTTGTTTTCACCAACTTTTCAAAACTGCATTCTGGATCGGTTTGGATTGGTGTTTGTGGTTTATGAAAACCCCTATTGAGCATTATGGATAGGACTCAAATTGTTAAAATACTCATCATGCGAGAATTTCTACTTCATTGACTTTACAAGTTAGCTGCTGAATGCTTGAATCAATATGCTCCAAGTTCATGAATTGACTAATTGTCTGAATGATATAGTCTAGTTTCAAAGAATGCATAGAAAGAATAAGGTTCCAAGTATGAACGCATGCTTTGGCCTCTCCTGCCAATTTGGAGGTCATATTTCATAAGATGTTGAACATTGTTGCTAATTCTAATGCCTCTTCCTTAGCATTTTCAACCTGTAAACTGATGTATACCTTCTCTTACAATGGAATGCTATTACTTGCTTTTATTTGTTATTGCTCCAACTTTCAAACTTGTTATTTTATGTGCTCTCTCTCTCTGTCTCATGGGGCTTTACTGGCTTTCATTGTACATGCTGCAGCAGAAAGCTTTTTCTGTAATACTCTCAGATATGTGTCCCGCAGTTTCTGGGATCACAACTAAAGATGCAGCTTTGTCTGTGGAGTTAGGGATGCAAGCACTTGATTTGGCTGTTGGTGAGGCAGCATCAGCTCATCCTGGTGGTGATAATAGAAGAGAGGGGCCATCAGATTCTGCTTCTGATGCTGATGATAGGGGTGTATTGCAAGCAGGGGGCCACCTAGTAATTAAGCTTCTAGAGAGTGAGGACATCCAAGGTGGGAATGCGATATAAAGTCGATATTTTTCTTATATAACGTGATATAAAGTTGATATTTTTCTTATATAATGCATTTCTTGATTCCATTATCCGGATCTGGCTCTCTCTGCAGAACTTAGCCGGATTTGCAAGCCACTTTTCAAAAAGGCATCTTGGTTGAGGCCCAAGGCTACAAGATCCTCGTCTAGAGAGATCTATTTGATTTGCCGAGGTCTGAAATTGTAGACACAAATCGAAATTTTGTTTGTCTAGGTGATTGTTTGACTGATATATATTGCAATCGGTTTCACCCCTTTGTGCGTAATATGATATGCTGCCAGAATAGCATCTTTTTCATTTTTTCATTGAGCTATGGAGATGTTTGAAGATGTTTGGCGTTTCGTCTTTTGCCTCCACAAGAATCATTGTATTATCATCTAGAATTCACAAGAATCTGTTTTCCTTTCCTTTGTTGTTGTTCTTTGGTTCTCAATTACATCACAATTTACTATGCAACTAAATCTATAAAATAGGGGTGAAGAAACACTTTACAAATCCTGCCCTAAAATGCATAACGCCACTTACAAAATTGCCACACAGGAAGAAAAACAAAAGAAATACAAATATAAAAAATACATAATCCCCATCCCCCGCTTCGTAAACTTATAGTGGCAGCGTCAGAAGTTATCTCCATTTACAGCATCTACCTGAAGTTGATTTTTGCAAAGGTTTATATATATATATCACCGAATATGAGTTCTCCCCAATGACCAAAGACCTGTATCTTTGACTGGTGCCTGAAAACACAGAAAAATAGTTTAATGGAAGAAATTGGGATACAGGAACCAGTAAAATGGACTGTGTTAGGCTGTCACGCTTACCGGTGTTTTCATCGATGGGAAGACGTTCCAAAACCTGAGAGTCTCATCCCCCGCTCCAGTCACTATTGTCTGCAATTCATAATTAAAAGTTCATTACTCTGATAAGTTTGGCTTTTTGTTTGAACTGCTTTTGTAATACCATGGGTTTCCTAAAGCAATTTAAAAAAAAAAAACTGAAAAAAAAGAAAAATGCGAAAATTTAGTTCATGTAATGGAGGCAATATTGCATACCTGACCATCAGGGGACATGGCAAGATACAGTACTCGCAAACTATGGCCAGTTAGGGTTGCAACCTGTTTATATTCCAAGAAAAAAAAAATTACAGAGTTGGTTACCTGCTGCATTCAATTATAGGAAAAGGTTTTTATCTGTGACAGTTTCAGTTGATAATACCTTTGTCAATGACGAATATTTCCACACCATAATTTGATTCTGAGAATAACCATGAGTACTAACCAATTCATTCACGTTCTTACTCCATGCTAGATTGCATACCTGAAGATATTGTGTTTCAATGAGAAAGAACTTCGCTTGCTCTACTAATATGTTTTCTTCCATTAGGGTTTTAAGAAATGTTTCAACCCTAAAGCTATATTTGGTTACAATATATCAAACAAAACAAAAATATAGAGGAGAAGCAGAGACCTGACTCCCAGTGTCAACATGGTTTAATTGATGTCCGTTGATTGTGTTCCAAAAACGAATGCATCGATCTGCAGTTCCGCCTCCAGATGCAAGAAGACCACTCTGGTGGGGTGACCAAGCAATGGCCTTAACAGCAGCAGTGTGTTCTGTGAGTTTTAAAATTGGTTGCGAAGAATGTTGGTTCCATACCAGGAGCTGTACATAATAACAAGCAATTTAACAGTCAGATTCTCTTTTGACTTTAGACAAATTCACCAAGAATTGAGCACCATAAGAGTGCTTAATGAATTAAGGCTGTGATTTTTAATTCCTTATTCATCAAATATAATGTAATGTAATTAAATGCGTTTTTTCGCATATGGCATTACCAACAAACTCAGACTCTGTATTGGTATCAAGAAAATGGAAGTAAATAGTTTACCTGATTATCATTTCCACCTGAAGCGAGTTCTCTGTCATCATGAGACCATTTCAAGCCACAAACCTGAAAATTGAACAGAAGGAAAAGATTACTGCATTTTTCGCGAACATTTCTTTTTTCTTTAGATGAGCTAAGTTATGTAAGGCGCTAACCTCAGATTTGTGACCAACAAGCTTGCTAACAAAGTCATTAGAAACGCGAAGATCATGTTGAAGTATGTTTCTGTCTCTACTTCCTGATGATAGCATGCGAGAATTCCATGCCAAGACTCCCGTTCTTGTTTGATGTCCACCCATGGTTCTCACCTTCTTGCAATGAGTTCCATCCCATACCTGCAAAAGGAATCAACATCTTCAGCATCTTTATTATATATGCAAAATGACACAACGAAAAGTATTACAAGACACTTAGAGCTACCTGAACTTGACCAAGACTTGTGCCGATGGATATATATGAGCCCTCTCGAGTCCATTGCACAGAGCACACACCATCATGAGGTCCTAAGTCACACAACTTTGTCACCTAAGAACAAGAAAATGAAGAAATCGTTAAACACCTTAATTACCCATTAACCTCCCTCTTTCCCCCTCGTTTATTAGTTTTCTGTAGCAGTTGGGATATTCTCGTGTCAGCTTATGGACAAAAACTAGGTCTTTTCCAGGAATAGGTCCAAGGAAGCACCCTAAGCTCAACATGTGCATTTGAGATTAACTCTTTGAGAATCAAACATGTGGAACAAATCTACTTGTCAACTAAACTAATTTAGATTTTCCTTTTTCTTTGAATCAACCCAAGAGGCACACTTAGAACACAATTTTGGTTTAGACAATGTCATTATGGGAATTGGTTCAACTTCCTATGAACATCTAAATGCTCTATCAAAACTTACTTTGCCATTTGATGCTGTCCATAGATAAACACAAGTGCCCAACCCAACTGCAAGTACATTCTGTGAGGACCAATCCACGAGATTCAAGTAGAAATCATCTTGAAGTGATGGAGCATCTAAAACCTGCAGCAAAATTAAACGTTCAAAAACTAGTCTGTCTTTCAGTTATTTGGCTCTGACGGATTCGAGCTAACAACCTCACAGCTCAGGAGAACACTTCAATATCACAAATTCAAAGCTGATTAGCAATGATTACCCATTTCTACGAATTGGCAAAAATTTTAATAAAAAACATAAAAAGAGCTTCACTTATATACCTTATGAGGTGTTTTGGGAACCTTTCGTGGAGGCTTAGGAGGAGTAGAAGCCTCACTAGAAACCCCACTATCAGGTCCCAAAATTGAAGGAGAATAAGGAGAATTTGGCCCCGAATGATCAGTTTTAAACCTCAACATATTCTTACTAGGACTACTCAGAGCGGACCTGCCTCCTCCTCCTTGACCTCCTGCAGGAGAAGAAAAAGAAGCAAAATCAGACCCAAATAGCTCAGATTTCAATAACCTTGAATAAGCCTCATTGCCTCCTTCTTTAACCGGAGATCCTTTTTCTATAAGTCCAAAAGTGTGTAGCCTTGACGACGATCTACAAGGTATGAATCTATCACTACAAGTAGAAGACTTAGACGGTGATGATAAACTCGATATTGCTCGAGGTGATGCTACACTTGATATTGCACGAAAAGAAGAACCCGGTATCGAATCCAATCGAAGAGAAGTCTCATTCATCCCAGATGGAAGATTCAGGCCACTTTTTCTTCTCGGTGGTGATTCCATTTTTTGATTTCCTTTTCCTAAGTTCTTGATAATTTTGACGTTTTGGATTGGAGTTAATGGGTTTTCTTGGATGTTGTTGATACGAAGATTGATTGAAGAGTCCTCTCTCCGTAGAAGCAATGCGAGAGAGTGAGAGAGAGAGAGAGAGAGAGAGGGCTTCTCAATGGATAAATGTTGTATCTTTTGTTTATGCGAAGAAGAATGTAACGGTCAAATTGAGGTTGGAGCGGGAGCTTTGGTAAAGAGGAAGAATAGGTTTGTTTGGAATTGTTTTTACATCTTAAGGACAGGGTTCTAACGGTCAATTGTATGAACGAAGCTTTACCCTTGGCTGACCATGTAGCTGAGCTGGATGTTTTGGTATTTGTTACCAAAATAGCCGTTGTTTTGAATTCACTAATTTATTATCTGTCTTTTATTTTTTCAGACAATCTCTTCGGGTTTTTTTTTTATATAATAAAGGATTTTGGTTATTTCATTCAGTTAAGAGAAGTAAATATTAACATTTTCTTAATTTTTCTAAAAAAAAATATTATTTACACATTTCCACTAATCATCTCTACTCTATTAAAGAAATAGAGCCGCTTACTTGGTTAGCATTATAATTAATGAAAATAATTTAACAATAACAAGCTTCTAACTGTTCAATGAAGTGAAAGGTATTTGATTCTTAAAGAGATAAACAAAGCTTCCAATGTTTATCTCAAAAGACAGGGTTCAATTGATGACCACCCAAATTAGTGCACTAATTCTTAGTTTGCAATCAAATCCTTGGCTTGAAAAGAATATAAGAAGAAAAGGAAGAGGTAATTATCCCCAAAAAGCCACTGGGTTTTCCCTTTCAAGTCCATTGCTTCCTCATATCCTCTCCAATTTGGAAGGATTCAAAGTTGTTTGCAGAAGGCAATAGCAAATTATGGATGATAAGTTACAAAAGCCTACCACATCAAAAGCAAAAAGCATAAGCCATTGGAGATTGATTCACACCAAAATTTAACAAGACAATTTACATGGAAACCTTAGAACCGCTATTCATACCTATCTGATAAAATATGGATCTCCCTAAGAACAACAATTATAGCCCGTATTATGTATCAGCATTTAAAATGGCAAAAACAGCAAATTGAAGTCAGTGTTACTCGAGTCCAACATGTTGTTTCAAAATGGGATCTGTCTACTGCCACTTCATATTAAGGAGAATCAGTTACAAAGTGCAAGAATACAATTACAGTGTGTAGCGAAATTGGTATCGACGAAGCCAATCTTCACCCTTCTCATAATAATCCATCCTACTAAATGTCTGCTGTGGGAATTGCAATGCAGCAGCATAAGTAGAAGCTCCACGCCATGCGTCAAGAATTGGATCCAATGCTCTGACCACCTTTATAGGTGACCCGCATGGGCGAATCATTCGGATTCCAGCCTCTAAGCGCTCGGCCATACCAGGGTAAAGGCAGCTCCCACCAGTCATAAGGATTGAATTTGTCAGTCTATCCCCCAATTCTTGGTCCTTGGTCGGCAATCTCCTAATTGACACACCAGCCATCTCATCTGCCCCTGCCTGATCAATACCTACTAGGTTGGGATGAAACAGGATTTCAGGGCATCTGAACCTCTCCACCCCAAGCAAAATCTGGAAATCCTCCTTTGTCAATGGACGAAACCGTGGAACATCAGGAGCAGGTTGTGATGGCCCTACATCTGGCTTAGGAATAAATGTTGGGTCTATTTCCTGCAATAACAAGGATCAGCATCCATACCCAAGTTGAATGATCATGCTGTAAGTAAAAGAGATCAAAATTAGGACTATACATAGGAATAGACAAGCTGACCTGAAGCCTAGAAGAAATACGGGTGAGCTCTAGTTCATCCTCATCCCCCCCGTCGTCATCATCATCATTATCTTTGCTCATGAGTTTGTAAAGTTGCCAGTCTTCATCTTTGGCACCAAAAGTATCCTCACCCTTCCCTCGATCAAAGGCTGCAGTTGTTAAGAGGCGCATCCTTTCCCTCTGTGTGGCATTCAATCTCTCACCGCGACCAACACCAGCTGACATGTTATTTCCATTTGAGTGGTTCCCATTTGTCTTGAGTCGTTTTCGCTGCTCAACTTTCTCAGAGAGTTCTTTATATTTAATACGTATTTGCTCTAAATAAAGTTCTGGGTTCTCTCTATAAAAATAAATAAAAAATAAAAAAAAATTAGCTAAAACGTTTTCTAGTAGTAAAGCACACGTTAAAAGTACTCAAATAGGTGTCATGTAGAGATGAGGCAGTGGGCGCTATTAAGCAACAGGCAAACCAGTGCATTCAGTGAAATAACAAGTCCAACAAAAACTTCTTTCATATCCATTTATGAGAACGTACAAGCGTTTTTCTTCATCTAGTTGATTTTTTCTTTCTCTCTCTAATTCTTCTTCTTGACGTTTCTGCTTTGCTCGTTGCCTGCCATCAGATGTGGTTTTAAGGAACAACTGTCTCTTCTTTTCTTTGAGCTATCAAAAATATAATGTGTGCAATGTTATTAATAATGACAATAACTACAGCAATTACCCTAGAAAATTACTGGCCATTCTTGAGTTGGTTGGAAAACAATGTTGCCTAAACAATATTATAAAAGTTTTAACCTATATTATAAAAACAAAATGAACAGCAGCTTCATAATAGCAAGGCATGCAATCAGTGGATTCGTACAGGGGCATACCTGCTCTGGGGTCAGCATGTTGTCTGGAATATTGACAAGAGGATATTTATCATTTGCAGAAGAATCACTTTTCTCTTCAAGTTCAGCTTGTTCAGCTTTTGGCTCTCCTTTTGCTTTACGTAAAGACTGTGCTACTTTCACAAGGGAGGCTTCTATTTCCTGCTTTGAGACATATCCAGTATCTTTTAGGAAAGATGGAATTTCTTCTTCTTCCACTTGCTCAAGCTGCTGCAAAAGAAATTCCATACCGCGCATCTGATTCTCTAGTTCATTTATCCTAGATGACCTCTTTGCCTCAGCCATTTCCCGCAACCGTTGACCTTGTCTCTCCTTTATGGCTGCCTTTCTGGCAATCTCTTCTTCTGATGGAGGTTCCTCCACTGGTGGTGGAACCCATGGAAGCTGCCAACGCCTGGTTTTTTCTTCAGCCTCCTTGGTCCCTTTCTGTCACATAATTCCAACTGTCAAAATTGAGAACTTGAAAACAGAACAAGCAGATAAAAGTCTAGCTCATCACCTGAAATAATCGAGCTTCTGAAGCATAATCTGGAGCAATATAACAATGCTCCATCTTCAGGTCTTCCACCTTTTCCCATGTAAGTCTAGCCCTGTTTTGAGCACATGAAACAAAACCAAAAGATTCTATAAGCTACACCTATTAGATTGAAGCAGAGCCTAGCTGAACACATACTTACATGTGATGAGGATATTTAAGTGAAAGAAGTTGCTTCAGGTAATCAGTGACATGGTATCCACCAATGTTAGTCCGGCAGCATCCTTTATAAACAGGTTCTCCATCAATAAACTGGGAGCCAAAACACAAGTTGGCATCAAGCTAGCGTAATGGGAATGGTAATCTTGGCTACATTTACCCAATTCATAATTTCATCAAAACTAGAAATGGCAGATTAGATTGAGCATGAAACCCAGAAAATTGAGCAGATTTGGGCATTGATAAGAAGCAAAAATCTGAAGAATGATATTAGTAGACAGTAATTCTGCCGAAATATAATATCCCAAACCAGGAGTGCACCACTACAGCAATAGCACAATTGCTGCAAGCAAAAGAATAGAGTGAGAGGGACAGAGGGACAGAGAGAGAGATGCAGTCTCTTACATTTTATAGTTGATATCTCATAATTTTTTAAATCCCATGATTAGAAGTGAATTCTAATAACAGACGGAGATAAATAAAGCAAATAAGCATCAACTGAATGAAGCAAGTGTCTCAAGCACCCAGGTGCTTAGTGCATAGGCGGTTGGCCCATGAGCTCACTTAGGCAAATGCCTATTGCCTAGGTGAAGTCAACTTTCCTGTCCGAAGGTGCCTAGGCTGCAACTTTCTTTGCTTGCCTTTGATTACACTGGTTGAAGTTTTTTCTCCCCACTTACTTTACATGGTCAAATATTTATATGTACCATTTAAGATGAAAACTTAAATTTAAATCCTTTGATTCCAAGTTCTCTATCCAAATGCAACCTTAGAAAAAATTACAGGCACAAACTTGTAGATTAACTACTTCACAGCTTATTTGCAATTGCAATCTTCTAAAGCTATTGCATGTACTCACAAAAACAAACAAATAATGATCACCTGATTCAGGAAATACATTTATACATTTGACCTAAGCAAATACTGAGGTTTTGAAGCCTACCGGGATAACATGAGTTGTTGTAAAACCTGGACAAATAGCTAGCCCATCTCTATCACAAACCCCATGCTGCTGATTATACTTATAGCTGAATGCAGCATCTACACCAAATGCTGCAAAGATGGTAGGGAATAAAGGTTAACTACAAGAGCCATACACATACAACAGAAGCAAAAGACTTGCCCCTTGCAGGAAATTTTCACGGAATTTACATGGTTTATACCTACTGATGGAACTCCATAAGTTTCAAAAAGAAGCTCAGCCATTTTACTGCGTGATTGAACTGGATTGCATACACACTCTGTGATCAGGACAGGATGATCAATCTGTTCTGCCCTCAAATGAACAATAAAATCAAGAAACAGTCTTGTGAACCTATCAATGAAGCTTAAAGCTGAAGTAAATAGGTAAAGTGAAAACATGCAGCTTGTACTGCATAATGTATAAAGAACTATACAGTAGTGTTTTTGATGCATGCATCACTAGTTTTATACAGATAGTAAATTCTTAAAGTCATTAAATGCAACCTACGTCAAATTGACGTTATGTCCTTCCTATGTGATCTAAAATTGTCACAAGTTACAATAGATAATAATATAATCCAAGTTATCTAAATTAGATGTACAAAGAATGACAAGTCGACGATTGAGTGGTAAAAGATCATCATGATTAGAAGTTTAGTGACTCTAGTATCCCCTTCTAATCAATGAACATTATGCATAGAAGCATGGATTTTACAAGAATTGCTGCAGCAAGGTTGTTCTGACCAAATTAGATTAGAAGCTCAACAGTGTTTCTATACAACATGAATTAGCGTGATTTAAGAGATTACTAGCTTTAAATTAAAAAGAGACCTGCAGCAGAAAGAACTTAGCTTAACCAGCCAAATTGAGCATAAATCATAATCTTTGACAATGGAGGCCTAAAAAATCAAAATCTCTATTAAACTTTCCATTAAACAAAGCGTTAAATGTACCTGTGATCCATTTGCCCCCAACCGATCAAATCCAAAGTCAATAATCTACAAATGAAAGAAGCAATCATTGAAAACCACTATGGTCACATGCCTAATCAAACAAATCAGTAATATACACAGCTGTACCCCCACAAGAATCTCAATCAACTTTCCCAAGCTTGCCAGAGGTTTAAAAAAGAAAGAGAAATTAAGAAAAATCTTTACTGCCCACTAAATTTAATGTCCTAAAACAGATAACCCACAATTTGTTTTGCATAAAAAAAAACTAGAGCTTTATAAATAATAAAACTCACATATTCCATTATCTCAAACTGATAAACAACATTACTATCAAATGCAGAGCGAGGCCCAGAGCGAGTGCAGTCAAAATATTTCAATAATGTAGGATCATGGTCACCAACAATAGTCACAGTTTCCCCTGCATATCACCAAAAAGCAAATAAGACAAAATAAATCCCCAGCACCTTTTCAAATTGGAAATGAAATGGTAAGCAGCAGCAAGTGGAAAATTTAGCATCAATTTCCACGTTTTTCCACCGACAAACAAAAGAAGAATGGAAGAAAGTAAAAGGAAAGAGAAAGTGAAGTTACCAGTAGCTTTATGACGTGGGCGCTGAACAATGTTGCGGAAAATAACTCGAGGATCAGTCTCTCCAGCCCATCTGTTCGATTAATCACAAAATAAAAGCAAAAATTAACGAATTTCAAATAATAAACTCCAATTCAAAGTAAGGATTAGTGTTAGGGTTTAAGTTTTTGGATTAGAGGTTACCCGATGCGAAAATAGGAAGCGCCATTATCGATGACTATAGGAGTGGAAGAACAGAAGAAATTGTAATCAGATTGTCTTTGTATTTGTGATATAAATGGCATTTCGTCCCCTCTGTTTGGTTTTCTTCTCTCACGAAATGGCGAAAGAATTTAGAGGGAGGGATTTTTGGGGGCGTATAGCTTCTTCCAGGAGTTTTTCTTTTGAGCTTAAACTGACAAAATGAGTAAGCAAAAAAGACCATGAAAACAAAAGCCATGGTAACAGGAATATGGCCGGTTGGCTCGGTCCGCCTACCAAACCGAACGGTCTAACCAAGCCAATATCTTAGAGCCCACGAGGGGTAAAAAATATATAGAAGTTCGGGAAAATTGTAATCACAGTCTTATGTTTAATCAAAAATAACTATTTTACCCTCATATTTTTTAAAATTCATTTTCATACCCTTATATTTTCAATCCATCAACATTGTTCCCTTTCCCTCCATTTTTTTTTCTTTTTACTTTTCAGACATTAAATTGTTGCTAAAATAATCCTAATTGAAAGATAAAATCAATTCTGTCTAGAAACTAATTGTACCTTGTCGGTGCTGCTCTCACCACTCTTAATAGCTGAAAAACTGCATTATCTTAAAATCTTACTATCTATCCATTAAAATCTATCTATCAAAATGACTAAAATCTTATAAAAAATTTACCTTTTACATCAATTTTTTTTTATCACTAATTACAACTGATATCAAGAATTTTTAAAATATCGAAACCTTTTAATGCTAACTTCCCTAAACTTCCACAAAACTGAAATTTGATGAGGAAAATCATTCAAAAGACAATAAGTCAATCTTCACATCTTTAATGGATGCTAATTGAAAAGTTCATTCATCGAATTCAAATTGTCGTTTAACTAAGTAGATTTACCATCTAAAATAGCTAACGACATGTGCGGCGTAGATTGATAAGAATCTTAATCGGAATCACTTCTCACCTTTAGCACGCTATTCATGACCGCTTCTCCTATTCGTCAAACCTTTGCTTCCGGCCACTAAGAGTGTCATTGCTAGCCAAAGTAGAGAGCTGCCAACTCTATTCATTACATGTGGCATTTCTCTTGGACTCTCGACCCCTTTCTCTATGTTTTCTAGTGTCTTAACCATGTAGAGGGAGAAAGTGATAGAATTACCTAATATCAGTCCAATTATGCCATTTTTAGCAACTTTTTCTTCTTGGTAGGTCTAATTGTAAAAAAAAAAAATCAGTTTTAAAGAAAAAATTTAATCGAAGGACTGATGTATTTTTTAAATTTCAAAACGCTTAATAACATCTAATTAAAAGCAATCATTAAAAATCATTAATGATTGAAATTGTCGTTCGGTATTTATAGTTTAGATTTTTATTTATACAGTTACAATCAAGATTGTATTATAAATAAGGAATTGAAATGGAGTAAGAATTTATTAAAAAAACAAAGTTAATCATTCAAACATCTACTTTGAATATATTTTTGAAACTTTCAACGCTCGTATATGTTGTATTTTTTTAGAGCTATTTATCCTTTTTTTTTACATAAGAAAAGAAAAAAAATTAAGAACTACACCATTTGAAATAAGTTATTCCAGAAAATAGATATCATGAATAATCTAAGGATGTAGAGCAGGTGAGCTTGATCCTAGAATTTGAAGCAAACTTCATAAGCCCGTCAACACAAAAATTAGCTTTACCAAAAATATGAGATATATAGATAAACGTAAATAAAGAGAAATAATGCCTCTCGAATTGAACAAAAGTAGGAGACTCTATCAGACCATTAGCCAATGTATATAGCAATACCGTATGAACCCGAGTAGAACCACGATTATGCATAAGTTTAAGGCCTTCCAAGACAGCCCATAGTTCAGCCCATAAACCAATGATCGACCAACACCCAATCTGAAACCAACGATCCAATTGCCCAATGTGCGTCCGTCTTTAATGGCTTGTTGGATTGTAATTGTTCACTGGATTAGACACTCTAACAACTCAAAGCCCAATACTATATTATTAAGCTTGAGCCCAAAGAATTGCCCAATTATGTTTGGAATGAAGTCCAACCAATTTCTTTTGTTAAATTGGGCCCAACTTGCCGCTGCTCCAACTTCCGCACTACGAATCGGATCTGGGTGGTTCCATTTTCCTCGTGAAAAAGGTCTGCAATTAAACTCCGTGTCGCTTTCACTCTGGCACGTGGGGCACGAAACTCACTTACCGTGTCGTCTTGTATGAAAACGACAGAGTTGGAATCCAAACACTTTACACGTGCAGTTTTCTTCACCACACTCAACTAACCGATGGTGGGTCCAGTAAACCCATGAACTGAACGGTGTGGGTACCAAATCACCGCCAGATAATCTTCCGTGAACGCGTGGTCCACTTTTAAACGTACTCGTCCTTTCCTTTGAACTTTCTGGCGTTTAACTTCTTGGCTTTTCCACTATGGCAAAAGGACTAGCCACGTGCCATTCCACATAAGCAAACATACAAAATAAAATTTTATGATGATACATATGTGACTAGCCACGTGCCATTCCACTAGCCACCGTCAATACATATGTGACTATATATCTGTTTATAGACATTAAAATTTAAAAAAAACTCTCCAATCCATCTTGATTATAGTAAAATTTTATGATGATGTGTTTTTATTTTTTAAAAAATTATATCTAATTAAAATAAAACCTATAATAACTTATTTTTAACGAAAAATAAAAAAATCAGTAAACGGAGAAATAAATAACAAAACAACGTTCAAAAACCAAAGACAAATAGAAAACAAAACAAATAAACAACAATAAAATGAAAGCTCAGCAGACCTTTCACAAGAAATCCTCGATAACTGTAATACTCGAATACAAAACCTTACTTTTTTTATTTGTTTGTAATCGAAAGCAATTTCTTACTAACTTAAGTTCTTCTATCATTATAGTTGTTTGAAGGTTAAAGGCCATGGTTGTTTGAAGGTTGAAGCATTAATTTTCTTGCCTGGAATCAATTTTCTGATAATTTATTCTAATTCTTAAACTCCACTTTTTAGGATTTCCCTTACTAACGAATTCAGCCATGATAATTATTGTCGGATTGTGTATTATTTGAATTTGTTTGAATTGAGTTGTTGTAAAACATTAAAAGTCATCTGATATTATTTATTTTAAAGAAAGACCTTATCAATCATTTGTGGAATTCATACAGTGATCAATAATCTGCTGAAGGTCTTTTATTAATAACGCCGTTTCATTTTACAGTCATTTGTAGTATTCTAAGTGAATTTTCTTTTTTAAATTTTCTATTTTATGTTTTTACTTTTATGGTCTGCAAGACTTTATTAGCAGTATCTGTAGATAAAGATCAGATTCATTTGTATTTTTGCTCTCCCTTTATACGGGTGTGAATGGTTTTTATGTCATGAGTTTCTTTGGTTACCTTTTGTTCTTTTTGCTGGTTTTGTCTTTGTCTTTGTCTCATGAGTTTGTAGGGTTTCATTTTTTTTTGCTGGTTTGAATCTTTGTTATAATTCTGCAGTTTCTATTATTATTTTTTTGGTTTTTATTGGTGATTGTAAATCTTGTTTGTATAAATTTGTTGCTTAAACTGTTGGTCAAAAGCTAGTTTGGCAATATAATCATTACAGTGTACAAAGTCTTTGTTGGATGGTATTTGTAATAGCAAATGACACCTGTAGTAGTTAAACCGTGGAGGCAAGTTCACTTGATTGTTCTTTTTTCTCTATTGATTATTATTTTCGTTTCTTTTTATTGCAAAAGATTTGAGAAGGCATTTTCCATTTTATAATTCTCTATAAACTTCCAAGGGATTCCAAAGACTGGATATTTTTTATCCTCTCATGCAACTTCTGCAGCAGTGTAAAAGAAATTCCTTCTCAAGCAAGATCTGTTGGTATAATGTCACTTTTTTAGTAGAGTTTACTTTGTTTACAGAGACAACAATCACGCAACTACAATTTTTTTTTGTTTCAGCCCCAAGAAGAGCGAGTTTCTTTTCTTTTTTTTGTTTCAGTGCCAAGAAGAGAGTTTTTTTGTGTCGGCACAAGAAAGAAATGGGTTGAACGGGAGAAGTTTAGGCGCGAAGAGAAGACGGCGAAAAAGAAAAATAAAATAATTAGAAAAAAATAAATTAAATAGTTGAGTCGTACTGTTTAACAGACCCTCTGAAAATAGAGAGCGTAGTGCATAATGTCTATTTTTTTCCTAACACATCAGTTTTAGGGACTAAATAGACAACAACGTTAGAAAATATATTTTTTTTTCAATTTTTTATCTTTTTGATGTGACAATTAAATAAGCCACGATCCACAATCTCATTAGAGTTGCTCTAATAGATCAAACGTAGAATAAATATAATTTTTTATTAAAATAAAAATATTTTTCATCATGCATTTAAAAAAAGAAGATAAGATCAGAATATTTTTTAAAAAAATTTTATTGTCATTAATTTGATCTAAGTCAATGGCTATAAATTTTATCTAAACAAATAATTTTGCTGGACGAAAGAAATGACTTCTTGCATTTTAACCTGTCATATGCACCAAAGACAATTATTTCATAAATACAAATATTAATGTCTTTTCTCTAAAAGAGACAAAATAATACTCTTTTTATCCAACATCATTTTTTTTATTTATCTTAATTAATAAAAATATAATATTCTCAATTATTGCATTTTTATTTTAAATAAAGGGTTGAGAAGAGATATACTACAAAGTTTTAATTCAAAAACGAAACAGGATAATGTTGTGTTTCTAGAGACATTTTGCTACGTGGCAATTGTATGACACGCAAGCAGAAGAGTAACAGACAAACAATTTTCCTCCGTATGGTGGGTTCCACGTAAGCTTCACATTAGTTGCTTCCACCACACGATTAGATAAGTCAAACGGCATCTTCTCCAGCAAGCTGGCGCCAATGTCATTTCCGTGTAATTGCACTATAAATTCTCCCATATAAACCCAAAATTGAAGAAAACGCTTTCTTTCTAGTTTTGATTAGAGATATTATTTCTCAATAATATTTTTTAAAAATAATAAAATCTTGTCTTGGAAGAGTTAGCATGGAAGTGGATCATGAAGTTTGCATGACTCCAAGACGCCGCGAGTCTCGGATACCGGCAACGTTGGCCTGTCCGTCGGCGCCGAAGAAGAAATCGGTTCGCTTCAAGGAAACGATGCCGCCAAAAGACGGGTATTTTCAACCACTTGATCTCGAATCCATCTTCATTATTGCACCAAGAACAAGAAGGGAAGGTTGTGCATGAATTAATTAAAGCCATAGGTTAATTTGCTTAATTGGCCTATAAATTGTTCTTGTATATATTTTTAATGTGAGATCTACGAATATTATGGTTCTTTCTAGATCAATTTGTGGATTTGAGGAGTCAAAAAAGACCCATTAGCTAGCTTGGGTTAGTCCATGGAGATAGAGTGATGACTGATGACCGGTGATATAAGACGATAGTATGGTTCTTTGTTTTGATATTGATGGAAAAGGGAAAAGAAAAAAAAAATTATTTTCCGTTATATATGTATATAGAATTTAGTAACGAGAGTTGACTGTAAATGAATATTTAAAAAAAAATGGCAAGTTTTTCCATGATGAATATATGCAGATTGAATGTATATCAAATCCATATTAGGTAGGTATTTTGCATAATTTAATTATTATTACATAAACCTTTGTTCAGGAGTGAGAGGAATGGCAAAATTTTTTCTATTATCAAATTCTAGGTGTAAAGCTCCTTTAAAAAATTAAGGCAAAGCGTTTTGCCTTTATTTATAAACTCATCAAATGCAAATTAAAAGTAATAAAAAAAAATTACAGAATATTGTAGCTTGTAAAGAGAGGTTGATTGGAGTGCATATTCTCAAATATCAATTGTAATATAAATAATAATTACACGCTCTAAGGTCTGGGAGGGATTAAACTCACTGATTTTATAAAAAAAAATATAAATAATAACTATTAAATGGTGCATGGATGAGTTTAATTTTCTAATCTAATGCGGAATAAAATAAGAAAAATGAAAGAATTTCAATAGAATAAATTCGTAAGGATTAGGGTCGTAGTTCAACAAAACAACACTTTTAAGTTTGAATCAATCTGTAGATTTTGTTATTTTGTAGAAATGCAAAGGGATGATGCCACTAAACTGGTTTATGTTCATTAGCATTTGGCAGTCCGAGTCCAAGATAATGGCAGGTAAAGGGTAGGTTACCAGTTCCCTGAGACAAGGAGAAGTTGAAGAAGCTATATTTTTCTCACCAATACTCCTCTGCACGTGTAATTTATTAAGTAAAACTGAAATTTGGAAGGACTGAAGAGAGAGAGAGAGAGAGAGAGAGTTGAAAGTCCCCCGAAGTACCATCCAACCTTACTGCCTGATTTATTCCATATAATGACAATAGGATTATTCGATTTCTTAGAAACCGAACTGCCTAATTCAATTAATGATATTACCTTATTATTAAATTAAAAAAAATCTTTATTTCACACGAGATTTTTCTCCTTTTTTTTTTCCTGAAACTGTGTTACATAGATGATGAAGTGTAAATTAAGACAATCATCGTCTTTCTTTTTAGTTTGTCCTAAAATATAGTCAATTTTTTTCTTTTGCATTATGTTTAAATCCTAAATTGTCTATTATATCCTTATTAAATTTTATCTTATTTTCAATAATCTTCATTAATTTTTATTTATTATTTCAATATAATAATTGTTGATATGTTATTTAAAATGAACGTAATAGAAAATTTATATAAATAAAACTATAGTCGTCTTCGCGTGCTGAAATTATATGATATTTTAAAAATAAAAATATTATTTTTATTATAATAAAAAATCATTTTCAATAATTCAAATATCAATTATATATTATACTTACTAATTTCCAAAAAAATTAAATAAAAAATAATATTTTTTCATAGATTCTTACAAAAGGATCAGTATATTAATTTATTGTCATGACTCGTTTCCATAGGCCGGACCGGCACTAGGACCTAGGTAAGTTTAAGGCCCCCGAGGCCCGTAGTAAGCCTAATCTCTGATTTCAACACTATAATTACATGAAAATATTCTACAAGTTGGCCCATTATATTTTTAATGACTCAAACTATCACAGGACCTTATTTTATTCAACTCAATCATTCCCATAAAGTCTTACATACACTTATCATTATTATTATTACAATCATAAATCTTAACATAACTGCGGATTT
>CANUEX010146404.1:0-16772 GCA_948099535.1 Jatropha multifida | reverse complement strand
CCCCCCCCCCCCCCCCCCCCCCCCCCCCCCCCCCCCCCCCCCCCCCCCCCCCCCCCCCCCCCCCCCGCGGGCGTGTTGAACTTACAAAGAGTGACGGGACATAGTAGTGTAAAAGATGCAAAACATATGTAAAATTAGTCTATTTTCAAAAACCCATGGACACACTAGTGTATTTTGACAAAATACAGAAAAAAAACCAGTAATTTTCCATGAATTAAATACTAACAATTGAAGCTACAACAATAATCTGTTTAAGATAAATACAAAATGCCTCACCTCCAAACGCTCAAGCTTAACGGGATGGACCCCAGAAACCTGCCGAGAAGTATTGTCAATCAGCAAAGCTTGCTTTGCTAATGTTAGAGCCTGCAAGGATAATAAACAATTTATGATAATCTAGATATGCATAAAAGACATAGATAATCCAAAGTATAAAACTTTAAAAGTTTAATCAACTTCAAACGAAAATATCTGCTACCCACTGACCAAATACTGAAATATTTCGTTTCTGGCAACAAAGTCAGTCTCACAGTTAAGCTCAAGAAGAACAGCTTTCCCTTCACTCTCTGCCAATGCAAGTAACCCCTCAGCAGCAGTTCTACCAGATTTTTTCTCGGCCAAAACCTTCCCCCTTTTCCTCAAGTCCTTCTGGGCGTCCTCTGCATGTAAAACCCACATTAACCTAAAAAAAGAGAAACCACAGAAACCAGAAAAACATAAAATCAAATCAAATTTCTCTGTCCATACCAATATCCCAATTGCAATCAACAAGAGCAGCCTTAACATCCTTGATGGGAGCACTCGTCCGCTCTCTCAATTGCTTAATCAGATTCATTTGCTCCGCCGCAGCAGGAGCTTGAGTACTGAACCGAGAAAACATTCCAAAACTAGATTCCCGTAGGACTTTTGCCTCTGTAAATTGAGAAACAGAAGTAGACGGAGCTTTGCGAGTCCATGTAGAATAAGATTGTCCTTGGTTACTCAACCTGCTATATAGCATCACTTGAAGTGGACGCCTTGCAGCTCTAGATAAGGCCATCTCTATAGGAATGCGAGTGTAAGATCTGTAAAGAAATCAAACAAAAACAAAGCAAATATTGTCTTTCAGAAAACTGAAAATTGCAAACTAAAAATGTAGGAATTCAGAGTTGAGGGCTATGAAGATGCTTAAACCCACGGGAGTTTCAATAGACAGTCCCCAGGGTTTAATGGATTTTAGAATTTTGCTTTTACTTTCTGAGTTATAATGAGAGCAGTGAGGACATGCTTGGTTAGGCCACCGATGGTGGCCTTCCGCCGGATTTGGGCTGAACTGCAGTTTGAAACCGAATGTCGGCCCACCCGGGCAATATATATATAAATATATACATAGAAGTGTCTACTTTCCAACTTGGTGAGAGCTTTTCGTGGTGAAAAGTCTCGAACCTCTCGTTTTCAGCAGGTTATACAGCGGGAATAGTCATTCTGTTCTTGATTTACTAAATCGATTGCGGTCAAAGAATTCAAATACGAGATTTTCCGTTATTTACATGAACAAAAAGACCAACTAAAATATCATATAATTGACAACTAATAATTATATTTTTTATGTATGATGATCAAAACAAACTCAAATACATAAAAATTTAAAATTAGTACATCATCGTCAATAATAATAAGTCTAGCTATAATTGTTGGACGTACCTTTGGTAGCTTAACCTTGAAACTCGAAACTTGGAATAATGGAAGTAACGAAATCTGTCAGAACGAAAATAAATAAAACTCGGTTACTACCCTAATGAATAAATATGCAGGGGGGTTTTAATATACAAATACATATCGTGTTGAACGATTTATATTAGGATTCCTAAACCTAATATATTAAGAAGTTTCTGAGGTATATAATTATCGTGTAATAAATTTATTTTTTCTTTATTTGAACCATATATAAGTCAAAGTATTATTGATACTAATTTTATTAATTGATAATAATAGTTAGAAAATAAAAAAAATATTAATATTCATAATTACGAATCAAACAAAATGTTATTTATTATTTAAAAATCTGAAACCATATTCCAAATAATGATAAATTATGTTTTTTTTCCTTGTAATATGGTATTATTTTTTTCATAATTATATGTGAGAATATCGATATCAGCAATTAATATATAAACTTCTTCAAGTTATTTACTAATTAAAAATCTCTACGTAGCCAAATAAATAGTCAAAATTTAAAATTGAATTATATATATTCTAAAAGAGAAATTATATACTTCCTCAATCCCATGATATTTGTCTTGTTGATTTTTGTTTAAAATTTGAGAAATATTAATTGTAATATTATATTATATAAAATATTTGTACTTTTCCAAAATTGTCTTCCATTAAAACAAAGAAAGGTTATTCACATAATTTAAAAC
This sequence comes from Jatropha multifida, assembly GCA_948099535.1. Lineage (NCBI taxonomy): Eukaryota > Viridiplantae > Streptophyta > Magnoliopsida > Malpighiales > Euphorbiaceae > Jatropha > Jatropha multifida. Next base: position 14,370 of record CANUEX010146404.1, on the reverse strand, counting down.
TATTTATAATGAGGGGTATAAATAGATTAAATGGATGTGTTGATTTATACATGACTCACCTGACATGCTTATAGTATTTTTAATTTGTAACATATTTAAATCTAATAATATTTAAAAATAAACTTTCACATGTGCATAATTTCTTCAAAATTCATTATTAAAGTAAAAAAGTAATACAACAAGAAAATTTAAATAGGTTTTAGTTAGAGTATTTATATTTAATACTAAAATTATCTCTTTACTCTTAGATAAATGTGTCACTCATCTAACCTGCGTGTCAACCTGTAACACAATATGTTTATATTCATATCATAAATAGGTGATTCGTTTATGACATGAATTCATTTAACTTCAATTTTAACTCATTTATTTTGCGACAAATTGTGTTCACATGTTGTGATCCATTTTGATAAATCCTAATATGACCTACATAAAAAAAATGCACATACATTATTAATGTATTTTTTAATAGTGATAATAATTTTAAGAGTTTACTAATTATATTTAATTAAGAAATTAAATATTTTTTATTTTATGATGATTTATTATAAATGATCGATTATTTATTTTAAATATTAATATATTATATTTATTTAGTGTAATATGTTTTAAGCGCGTGAATCTTTTATTTTTTTAAAAAATCATCGTATCACGCATATTCCCCTATTGCATGATGAAATGTTTTTTTAATTTATTTTTGTATCTTTTTTATTAATAAATAATTAGAAAAAATAAGAAGGAACTAAATTTTTTAAAAAAAAACTTTTGTTATTTTTTTATATAAAATAAAAATAAAATTAATTTTTCTCTATAAAATTATTTTTATAATTTTTTATTTTCATTTTGAAGAGAAAATTAATGAAATTATTTTCCCTCATATTCCTTTTTTATTTTCAAATCAAATAATTTTTGCTTATTAATATTAATTTAATTTTTCTCTCATGATACTATTTAAAAATATAAATTACTCTTTTTCCCTTATAATCCGCACGATATACATGTAATATTAAATGATGAAATAATATTTTATAATTAAAATATAATTTTGAGAATATATTTTTTTATTATTTAAAACAAATAACTAGGTAATTAATATTAAATTATACAATAACTATTTTTTGAGTTTAGGCCCATAAAATTAAAGTATATATGAGAAGAAAGATTTTTTTCAAGATCGGGGAACGAGGATCCGAATCTGGATCTAGAGGTGAGCAACGGTTAGATCGGGTCAAAATTCGACCCTATCTGACATACTCCAAACTTAAATTGAGAGGAAATAGCTTCACTGACTCCATCCCTTTAAAAGTTTAGACCTCACTCGAATGGCCCCTATAAAAAATCGGATCAGATTATTTGGGGCCCGTTTAAACCAATTTTCAATTAAATATTTTTTTATGGTTTGATACTTTTTTTGACATGGTTCAAAACAATTAAAATTTTTATTTGGATCATACACAATTAAAAAAGTTGTCTAAAAAAATAATTATTGCTCAAATAATCATGATAAAAAATATAAAATAATAGTCAAACCATAATCAACATCAAATATTCGTAATTGAAAAATCATAACACAACCAAACCATAATAATCATAATCACATAAACAATAATTTTCCATCTCCAAATTATAACCAAACCATAGCAAATTAAAAAAAGTTCTAAATTAAGTATTTAACATACATAATAGAAATAACAAAACATGAAAACTTAAAAGTTATATTTTTTAGTTGCTTAAGCAAAAATACATGTCATCTTCCAAAAAAACTTAATTTTGATTTGTAATTTTTAATTTTACAAGTAAAAGAAGAAAGAAAAGAAAGCCAGTCATGTGAAGAAATTAAAAAAAATAATAATATTTTCATTTTTTCAGTTCCGATTAAATAATGTAGTTTACCGACCCACCCAACTCGAATAAGGGATATACATCTTTCAAATTGTCTAATCCGATCCGACTCGAAAACCTATTATAATCTTATATTTTTTATCGATTTAGTTCGGATTGTTCAATTTTTTCAGTTTGTCTCGAATTTTGCACAACTCTTTATGGATCTATTGTTAAATCGTATATACACTTACCACTAAACTACGTCATGATGTGTAAGTGAGAACAAAGATTTAAACCATTTATTTAAAATATGTGAACTTATGTTTTATTTACTATGAATTGAAAATAAATAAATAGATTAATAAATATTTTATTTATTATGAATTAAGAATAAATAAGTATATATACACATATATATATATATCAAGCACGTTTGAACTCAAGTTAAACAGAAAAATTAAATAAAGAACATGTAGAAATATATTAGAAATTTTTATTTTATGTATTAGGTATTCGAGAGAATAAGGGGGTTATATCATTTTACGGCGGATCGATAAATTATTGGGTCGAGATGGATTTGAACCAATGTAGACATATTGCCCACAAATTTACAGTCCATTCCCATTAACCATTTCGGCATCAACCCATGAAGAATCTATTCTAGACTTATTAATAATTCATAACCAACTTCCTTTTCCTAATACCCTGCCCCAGAGGAAGTCAAATCCCCAATTTTTCTTTAGACTACTGTTACTCCTGTTAGAGTGTATTCGGTTTAGCTAATAGTGGATAGAAATTTTATAATTGATTCGTATTTATATTATTTTGGATTTTATTAACTTCATAAAAAAGTATCAATAAATTTTATTTTTTAAAATTAATATTTTTATAATAATTTTATTTATAATTATTTAAAAATTTAATTAATATTTGTATTTATGTAATACACTAAAATAAAAAGATATATTGACCTTAAATTAAAAGATATAAGTACATTACATATCATCATATATAAAATAAATATATCTATAATGTTCATTTTATATTTTAACAGTAACAACAATTAAAATTTTACCAAATACAAACAATAATCAACTAACTGCTATCAGTCATCATTCACTAGTTATCAGCTATCAACTGGTATAAACTGTTGAATCAAATGAGATCCTTAAATTTATTTCAAATGCCTTCAATAAATAGAAATAAATAGAAACTTTTCAATTGAAAACAATGGCCTCTGCGCTAAACCATTTATATATTTTGAAATTTGCGATTTATCTTAATTGTACTCTAAAATAACCTTAATCCTTTAGCACTCCAAAATGAACTTTTTGTTAAAATTGCATCTTACCTTTTAGACAATAAAAAATAATTTTTATGGGCTCCACACCTATAGCTTGAGTTAGCTAATCTAAGGAGTTGGTTAAGCAAAAAACGGTGTGTTTCATCTCTTTCGCTCATCTTCTCTCATTTCTGCATTGTCAATCATCCTCAACCTGCAGACTTCCATTTTCTCTCCCCATCACCATGGATCTTTCTCATCTCTCTTTTGTTTTTTTGAAATTAACTAGAGCATATAAGCCATTAAAAAAAATGTGAATAGGTTGGTGACAGAGAAAAAGTGAGTTGATCCAAACTCTCAACCTGGCACAAGTAGATAGGTATAGCCACCGTTTCATTTTGAACCGAAACCGAATTGTACTGTAGATGAACAAGAGTCGAACTAAAACTGTCGATTTAAAATTTTAAACCAAAACCTTTGGTTTAAGGGCCGGTTAAGGTTTATGAAAATATTAAAATTTGAATCTAAACTGGCTCCGAATCGACGGTTAATCGGCAATTTTGATTCGGTTCGAATCATAAATTTTTTATTTTTTATTTAAAAAAGATAATCACTTAGCTTATTTTATACGGCTCTAAAATTCTAAATAGTATTTTAATGTATGATACACTTTACTTAAATTTTTTTTCTTAAATATACACTTGTAAAGTTAAAAATTTTAAAAAGTAAAATGGTAAAAAAAAAAGTGAAATATTTAGTCTAAAATTACATTGTTTTTAATTTTTTTTTCTTTTAAATTGTTTACATAGTTCAAAATTACATTGTTTGAAGCATTTTTCAAAATTTTCTAACAATTATTTAATTAATAAAATTCAAACAATATAAGATGATAATTTATTTGATTATTTTGTAAAATTAATTAATTTTATTCTTATATGAGTATAAACATTCTAAAATTAATTTAAAATAAAATTTACCAAAATTTTTTAAATTTATTAATTTTTTTAAAAGAAAGATATAACATTGTTGTAACAACTCATTTACAAGTAACCATTAATTAGCAAAATGCAAGAAACCAATTTCTTTTCTATCGCCTTAATGAATAGAATAGGAGCCTCACGGAGCAAACCAACATTAACATAGCCAACAAGCATTGTAGTCCAAGACAACATCTCTTTATGGAATTTTATCAAACACCCTCCTAGTATCACCTAAGTGCCTGATTTTACATACCCATCAATTACACAATTCCAAGAAATTATATTTGAACTTTTAATTTGTCAAACAAATGTTGAATTAATAATCTCTGCTCTCCAATCCTCAAATAACAATCCATCAAAGAGTTACAAAAATGACATCCAAATTTAATAAGCTTGCTTTCCTTCAAAAATAGCATTAAACTTGGAGTAAGCAGAAAATATAAAAATGAACACCCAATCAATTTTGGAAAAAGAAACAGAGCAGAAGAGAGAGATGAGAGTTCCATGGATGTCACTGAGATTCTTTGATGGAGAGAGTGATAAGAGAGATTGACAAAAAAGAAAGAGAAGACAGAAGCCAAAGTGAAACGACACGTTTTTGCTTTGCTAATCCAATTGGATTAGCTAACTCAACTTATCGATGTGGGGCCCATGAAAATTTTTATTTTTTATTATCTAATTTTGACCGGATTGAAGATAGGTGTAATTTTAACAAAAATGTCATTTTATAATATTTGGAGAATTAAAATTATTTTAGGTTACAATTGATATAAATTATAAAATTCGGATGGTTTTGCCTGCCCCTACTCACCATCCCTGGATCCGCCAATGTTCAAATTCGTGCTTGCTCCGACTTATAAATGCCTTTTATGTGCTTAACTTTTAATATTGTAAAAATTATTTGTCTAAATAATAAGTTTATATACAATCCGATAATAGATTAAATTCAAATCCTCTTTACACAATACTAAAAAAAAACTACTCCAAATTATCTATTTATATTATAAATAAATATGAGAATAAAAGGGTAATAAAATTTTTAATAACGCTTTTAATAAAATTTGTATCATAAAATAATATTTTTTTATCAGTAATCATATCATTTTATTAAAAAAATAAAAACATATCAATAAACAAAACAACTCTTGGGGTAAGAGAATACAAACATAATTAAGAAACAACATATTTATGACACCAAATCGACGCATGACAAGTAGCAACATAATAGCACATTAAAACATATCAAACTAAACAACTGAATTCTAAAATAAAAGAGACCGAGGAATAAAATATTTGATTAAATCCATGCGAGGAAAGAAGACGCTGCTGGAACTCCTTTTTTAGCTAATGAATCAGCAAAACAATTTTTATTTCTGGGGTAAAGATAAAATGAACTTGATTAGGTTGAATTATCAATATACGTATCTTAAAACCATCTTAGATTATCAATTAGAAAATTATATTTTTATTAATTGATTGAATATAATTTATTAAAATTATTTTTTTAAGTAAATACATATCCATTTCAATATTTGAAATTTATTTTTTTTTAAAAATTTATTTTTAATAAATATATATAATAATTAGAAATTAGAAAATTATATTTTATTTTTTAAATACTTGATTCTTTATTATAATTTACAAGGGCTAATAAATTTAAATAAATATTTAAAATACCTATCATTCAAATATATGTATTCTATTTTATATAACTAAAAGCATAATTCATCAAACAATTAATTGAAAATATTAATTCTAGCAGACCCTTTCCTCTTCTTATTTATTATTATTATTATTTATTTTTTTTAGCATCGGTCATCTTAACCAAAATCTTAACCCGAGTTACGTTTGGAGGGTTAACCCGGTTAGTACTCGACGTGTTGCGTCCCTACCATCAACCGTAAAATAAAATCTGTAAACCATTAAAAATTTTTCTTCATATTTCATGTTCCCTGCTTTTATATAATCTTTATTCTACACACTTTTAGCGTCACGCCACTGCCCTATCTCTGCAAATTTCTCTCTTTGTACCAACTAGAAAACCAGAATTTTGTCACACAGACACGGAGAGGGACACGGTTCTGCGTCCTCTTCAGGCTATTCGAGCGGGCTTTTCGGAATCCGGATCCGATCTGTTTCGTCTGGGGACTCTTCGTCGCATCTCCAGATCTATTTGAGGTAATATGCTTCTGTTTATATATATGCCTCCCTGTTAGTTCTACGGTGTGCTTTGAAGGTTGTTTCATGGCGGAAGTGTAATTGTTTATGGCTTATTGGGATATTTGTTGTGATTGTCTTTAGAAATTTTTATGTTCCGTTTTTCCTGATCTGTTTTTATTGAATGCTTGATTTTGATCTATTTAGTGTTTGGTTATGTTTCATCCTTGCCATTTTTAGCCATTTCTGTTATGGATCCATTGCACTAAATAATTTTTTTTGTGTATATGAATATACCATTTTTAATTTAGTTGTGATATCAATGAAATCAGTTTGATTATAAAAGGTTCATTTTATATGGATTTAATGTTTAATGTGCTTGTAGGTTAACTTAGATCCAGCACTGATTCAAAGATCTGCGTAATTTAGTGGCTTTCTCATTGATGTCGAAAATGAGGATGGCCATGGTGCACCGGGTTTCTGTTTTGGTGGTTCTTTTTTTGCACACTTGCGTTGCATTTTATTTGCCTGGTAGCTATATGCACACGTATTCCACTGGTGAAAAGATACTTGCCAAAGTTAACTCTTTAACTTCTATTGAGACGGAGCTTCCCTTTAGCTACTATAGTCTCCCTTATTGCAAGCCACCTGGTGGAATTAAAAAAAGTGCTGAAAATCTTGGGGAGCTCCTTATGGGAGATCAGATTGATAACTCTCCTTACCGGTTTAGAATGAATATCAATGAGTCTGTTTTCCTTTGTACCACCCCTCGGTTGAGTGAACATGAGGTAAAGCTTTTGAAACAGAGAACACGTGATTTGTATCAAGTGAATATGATTTTGGATAATTTGCCTGCTATGAGGTACGCAAAACAAAATGGAGTAAATATTCAGTGGACTGGGTTCCCTGTTGGGTATACGCCACAGAATAGCAATGATGATTACATCATCAATCATCTCAAGTTCACTGTCTTAGTTCATGAGTATGAGGGGAGTGGGGTGGAGATCATTGGTACTGGGGAAGAAGGCATGGGTGTGATTTCTGAAGCAGACAAAAAGAAGGCATCTGGTTTTGAGATTGTTGGTTTTGAGGTTGTCCCGTGCAGTGTTAAGTATGATCCTGAAGTAATGTCAAAGCTTCATATGTATGACAATATCTCATCTGTCAATTGCCCCTTGGACCTTGACAAGTCTCAGATCATAAGGGAGCAAGAGAGAGTTTCATTCACTTATGAGGTTGAGTTTGTTAAAAGTGATATTAGATGGCCATCTCGTTGGGATGCTTATTTGAAGATGGAAGGTGCTCGTGTCCACTGGTTCTCAATCCTAAATTCTCTTATGGTGATCTTTTTCCTAGCTGGCATCGTTTTTGTCATATTCTTAAGGACTGTAAGAAGGGATTTGACTAGGTATGAGGAATTGGACAAAGAAGCTCAAGCACAGATGAATGAAGAGCTTTCAGGCTGGAAGCTCGTTGTGGGTGATGTGTTCAGAGAGCCAGAGTGCTCAAAGCTTCTCTGTGTCATGGTTGGGGATGGAGTTCAGATTACTGGAATGGCAGTTGTCACTATTGTTTTTGCAGCTCTTGGTTTCATGTCACCAGCTTCAAGAGGAATGCTACTAACAGGAATGATAATTCTTTATCTTTTCTTGGGTATTGCTGCAGGCTATGTTTCTGTACGTTTGTGGAGAACTATGAAGGGAACTGCAGAAGGGTGGAGATCAGTGTCTTGGTCGGCTGCTTGCTTCTTCCCTGGTGTTGCCTTTGTTATTCTGACAGTGCTGAATTTCATTCTGTGGGGAAGCAAGAGCACTGGTGCTATTCCCATTTCCTTATATTTTATACTTCTGGCACTCTGGTTTTGCATTTCAGTGCCATTAACACTGTTAGGAGGATTCTTTGGAACCCGAGCTGATGCAATTCAGTATCCAGTTAGAACCAACCAGATCCCAAGAGAAATTCCTGCACGCAAGTACCCATCATGGCTTCTCGTTCTTGGTGCTGGAACTCTTCCATTTGGAACCCTTTTCATTGAGTTGTTCTTCATCCTTTCCAGCATTTGGCTTGGACGGTTCTATTATGTCTTTGGTTTCTTGCTCATAGTGCTTTTGTTGTTGGTGGTTGTTTGTGCTGAAGTGTCGGTGGTTCTAACCTACATGCATCTGTGCGTGGAGGACTGGCGTTGGTGGTGGAAGGCTTTCTTTGCTTCTGGTTCAGTTGCTCTCTACGTCTTCTTATACTCCATCAATTATTTGGTTTTTGACCTCCAGAGTTTGAGCGGACCTGTATCAGCTGTACTCTATCTCGGCTACTCGCTGCTCATGGCAATTGCAATCATGTTGTCTACAGGCACCATAGGCTTCCTTATGTCTTTCTACTTTGTGCATTACCTTTTCTCATCCGTAAAGATTGACTAGAAGCATTTTGTCTTTTAACAATCAGTTGAGAAGACTCTGCTTGTACGAAGAGAAAGCCCTCTTGCTTCACAGCTCCACAATTTTTTTTTTTTTATATTTCATTTGCTAAAATTCGTTATGATAGCTGATCTCGTTGTGCTGTATTAAAGACTATCAGATTACATGCTAAAATTGCATCAAGGCCTGTTATAATTTCTATGCTTCGAGTTTAGGACATAATTACCAGTTTTTGGGCTTTTTGAATTATATATTTTGGTTCATTCAATGGCTTTATAGTGTTCCTCTTTTTTTTTTTTTTCTCTCTAGAAACGCAATTTAAATGGCATTTTCCTTAACAAACTATTCAATGCTGTCTAAATTTGTCTGTTGTAAATTTCTGCTTCCATGTTTGTCCTGTTATTTTTCTTACAAACCTGTGGATGGAGCTTCACAGGGTACTTTTGATCTTTAACTTAAGTCAAACTCAAAATTTGAACATGACTTGGACTCGCTTTACAATTTAAAAAGAAAAAAAAGAAAAAAAAAATTCATGGTTCATGTTTGGGTTTTGCTCGAGCTCAAGCTTGTTTTTTAATTATTGAGTTCGCTCAACCTTGGGTTGGAGATTGAGAAGTTGAACAAAATAAGCAAATACCCAATTCAAATTAATTATTCAAAAATTTCAGAATTTAACCGTTAATGAAAAACTCAAATGCCTATATCTGCAAAACACTTTGAAAAAAATTGAATTTCATATGAAAAGTAGACATATAAGTGCTCTCTGCTTCACGTCACGGTGAATGACTTCATTAAGATTGCTTCCCATCATGGTACCATATAAAAAATAATGATTTGTAAATGACGGCGATAACAAAGGAGGAAGGGGAATGACTGTATTATGTTCTATATATATATATATATATATATATATATATATATTTGTCCACGTCATAGAGAAAAATGACCAAATAATCTGGAATCAACCAATAAAAAGTCCATTGTATTAGGTAGTATATAAAATTTGTATTATATGAGCTCCCTTTTAAGACAGAAGAGTCATTAGCCAATACAAGCTCACTAACCAATAGAATGGAGTGATTGATTATGAAAACATAACTATCCACTTCATGAAGAAGAAATATATACATATATATATATGATGATTATGATATAAGTTAAAAACTTTTAATTATCAACACCTTCCCATAGTCTTATTGCTTGTCATAGTGACCTTTTATGTTCCAATTGAATCTCCAATTATATAATAATTCATTATATTTAGATATAATTTGAATCTATGAAACATAAATAAATTTTATAAACAGTGAAAAATAATTATTCCATTCCATCACCCAACAAGACCTAATTACTTCTAGCATATATATAGTTAAGGGTTCAAATCGAGCTTTTCTCTTGCTCTCCCAAAATAGATAAATCACTTGTTTATCACAATTTTTGTTCCATGATGCAAATAATTTCTACTGAAGTTTTTCTCTAATTGTAATCCTGTGGACTAACTATTTTCGGGAAATAATCACAGAGTCAGATTAATTGTAGATAATGCAAAAGTAAATTCAAGCTAGCACACAGAAATTGTTGAATGTATTACATACGCATTCGAGTGCAATACACAGACTGACTGCTGAAGTTTCATCCAAAGGGACAACTTCTGGTCTGCCTTTGTTTTGCTTATACAGAAAACATAAGCTAACTCAAGATCACTGCTGAAGGAAAAGATAGACAGGGTAGCCTCCTTACCAACCTCAACCTGCATCGATTGATTCTGTTGTGTAATTTTGAGGTCCTGGCAACTCCACTGGTGCTTCTAACCCTAGCATCACAATTCAGATAGGCTGCTACAGGGTTATCTAATGCCCGCAGCCTTTTACCAGCACCTTCTTGGAGTCCATTGAAATCCTCCTGATATGTATTTGTTCGTTACCTGATCGAAGGGAAGTGATCTTCAGAACAAGATGCAATCAGAGGTAGAAAACTATGATGTTGGACTTGACTACAAGTATTTGCTCTGATTGTCTCCAGTGAATTATATGCATTGCATGTATTTATCTGGTTTTGGTAGAAAGTTGGCATTGTTTCCATTGTTCCTATACTAGTGCATTCTTGCTCAGAGTAACTTGCATTGCCTATAGTTGCACCCCGAAAATAGTGATTAGAAAACAACCTAGTTGCATTCTCTACTGCAAGTTCCAAGTAACTACTTTGTGCTGCCTCAAGCCTTAGAACAATCTTCTCAGACTGCACAAGGATGAAAATAATGAACTATTCAAGTTCCTTTGCAGATTCAATTGATATAACTGAATTCGATTTTCTTCAGATATGAAGGGTCAAAAATCTTCTGACAAATTAACCAGTGTGTTTTAAATCCCTCTTCTGATAATCAACAAGCAACCATTTAATTTTCCAGACTTAGGAGTCTCAACTAATTAGTCCAACCTAATACGTAACGGTTAACTGAAGCCTAATTATTGAGAAAACATATTCCCTAAATTAAAATAAACCGAAAAATTATTCTTATATTTAGGAAAAAAATTAAGCTTACCGCCATTTGCATAAAAAGACCGCCTCCAATATTCTCATTAGCTTTTGCTTTGCCTTTGGCATCAGTGTATGCGGAACTGCAGCATCCAAAACACATGGTTGCAGCTGTTAGCTTCGTCATAACTCCAAAATAAAAATCTCCAGTGCCATTATAAAATTAATCTACATAAATTTTTTATCTTACCTATTTGCTTGGGATGGTGAAAAGCTCACAGGCTTGCTTGAGCTTACTGCAGCTCGAGATTTTGAGGAAGTTTTACCTAGTGGCATTTAAAACAAAAGGCAAGCTCTAAAATGAAACACACTGCTGTAAATTTAAATATCAGCATATCTAGAAAAATAATCAAAGCAAACAGGTTTAAATAGCTTCAGTTCACCCAACAAAGCACCATGCCTTTCTGTATTTTAAGTTTCCAGTAATTTCAATAATCCCTCGTACATTTAACAGAATTCAAAGAATATTTATTCATGTTAGTATGTTACAGCTTTTCTTCTGTGCCAGAGGAACATAATTTAAATGTTTTCCCTTTTATGGTTTACACAGAAGAAGCATAATCGAACAATGCCACAGGAAAGTTCATTCTACTGAGGCAAAAAGGAAGTCATATGAAAAGTTTTCTAATACCAAGTAGGAGTTATTAAAAATAAAAGAAAAAGGGCTTGGAAGGATGTAGTTGTACTTTCTGATACTGCCTAGAAGTTATACATGGTTGGAAGGAATCCAATATAACTGAAGATTTTTGAAGGAAAGTAGTTTATTGTTGTCATTCACACTATCTCTATATAATTCTATTCTATATATACACAAAAAATGATTCTAACATAGTAATAATCTAAATAGGAAACAAATCTAAACTAGGAAAGATAATATTTTATAAATCTCTACACTTCCTGTCAAGTTGGTGCAAATATATTACACATGCCCAACTTGAAAACCAAAAGACGAAACAAGTTGCTACTCAAGCTCTTCGGGAAAAAATCAGCTAGTTCGATCATGCTGGATAGGATTATTCACTATACTGATGGCTGCTTTACTATCACAAAACAAAAATGTAACTGCTATTTCAAACAACTTTAATTCTTTTATCACTCTACGCAACCATAGAAGTTTACAAATTCTTTGTGCTATGGCTCTATACTCAGCTTCTGCACTGAACCTAGTAACCACAGTTTGTTTCTTGCTTCTCCAAGTGACCAAGTTTCCATTAAGAAAAACACAATAACCTGAGGTCAATCTCCTATCATCAAGGGAACCAGCCCAATCTGTATCCTTATAGTCTTCTATTTTCAAACGACCATGTTTGGAAAATAACGACCCTCTACCTGGAGCTGATTTCAAATATCTCAAAATTCAATGCACGGCTTCTAAGTGAGATTTCCGAGAATCATGCATATACTGACTCACTAGACCAACAGCATAAGCAATATCTGGTCTAGCATGGGAAAGATACATTAGTCTTCTAACCAATCTCTGATATTTGCCTACATCTACTGGACTTCCCAGCTTGAAGCTTGTGATTAGCTTCAATGGGTGATTCTGCAGGCTTACATTCCAACATACCAGTTTCTTTAAGGAGATCAAGAATATACTTTCTTTGAGAGATGAAAATTCCTTTTTCAGATCTAGCAACTTCAATTCCAAGAAAGTATCTCAACTTTCCCAAATCCTTAATCTCAAACTCCTTGGCTAACAAATTTCTCAAATGAGTCATTTCTTCTTTATTATTCCTTGTCACAGTTATATCATCAACATAAACAATAAGTAACGTGATCGTACCTGCATGATGTTTAATGAATAAGGTATGATCAGCATCACTCTGAATGTACCCAAAAGAAAGCATAGCTCTACTGAACCTTTCAAACCATGCTCTTGGTGACTGTTTCAGCCCATATAATGACTTCTTCAACTTGCACACTTTTCCTATAGTTTTGTCATCAACAAATCCTGGAGAGATCTCCATATACACCTCTTCTCTCAAATCTCCATGTAGAAAGGCGTTTTTAACATCAAATTGATGCAGCTCCCAGTCAAAGTTGGCTGCACAAAACAATAAGATTTCGATAGTGTTCATCTTGGCTACGGGGGCGAATGTTTCCTGGTAATCAACTCCATAGGTCTGACTGAATCCTCTAGCAACCAATCTAGCCTTGTACCTCTCAATTGAACCATCTGCCCTATGTTTAACCGTGAACACCCATTTACATCAAACTGGTTTCTTCCCTGGTGCTGACATTACAAGATCCCATGTCTCGTTTTTTGCCAAAGCTCTCATCTCCTCAACCATTGCAGCCTTCCATTTTGAATCCTGTAATGCCTCTCGCCAATCCTGCAATATAAAAACAGAAGAAACAGACAAAACAAAGGCTCTACAGTAAGGAGACATAGCATTATAGGAGATAAAATAGGAGATGGGATGTTTGGTGCATGTTCTAACTCCTTTTCTAAGAGCGATAGGAATATCAAGGTCATTGTCAGAAGGGCTAGAATCAAGATTAGAAACAGAATCAACAAGGATTAAAGAAGACTCACCAGGTTCTTGTGTTTCTGTATTTTTAGAAACTGAAATTGAAGAGGACGGTTGATCAGAGATCTCATGCTCGACGGTTGCATCTGTATTAGTCTGCCGAGTGTAGGTTTTCAAATCAGGCCTATCCAATCTCCCTAGAGTTTTGGGTGGTTGGCCTCTCTTATTGTCTATCTCCATTCGAATCTCCCCCTGGAAAGAAATGTCATCAATCACCTCTTCCTTCTGATATTTCTCCCCCTGAAGAGGTGACTGGATAGAAAAATAAGGCTCAAACTCTCTAAAGGTAACATCCATACTCACAAAATATTTCCTAAGGGGAGGATAATAACACTTGTATCCTTTTTGAGTAGTAAGGTAACCAACAAAAACACTTTAAGGCTCTAGGATCTAATTTGCTTGGACCATTCTGATGAACAAAACAAACACAACCAAAGACTTTAGGAGGCACAATATAAGAATTTTTTCCTTGAAGAACCTCTAATGGAGTTTTAAAATTCAAAGTATGAAGAGGCATACGATTGATAAGGTAAGCAGCAGTTAAAATAGCATCCCCCCAATATGGTTTGGAAAGATTCATAGTGAACATAAGCGACCTAGCTACTGCCAATAAATGTCTATTTTTCCTTTCAGCTACTCTATTTTGA
>CANUEX010146351.1:0-27047 GCA_948099535.1 Jatropha multifida | reverse complement strand
TTTATCCATGACCCAAGCAGCAGTCAACACATTAAGCAAGTCATTAATCAACATCCCCGAACACTGTTTATCGTGTTTATGGCGATAGCCAATATTCATTTCGATGAATATCTTTTGGTCCGTAAAAATTTATTGATTAGTTCTAAATCAATCAAGCCTGAGTCGCTGGACAATATTCTGGGAGATTATCTGAGTAAGGAGAAAAAAAGCGTCGGAACCATTAATTTACCCACGCTTTCATTGAGCCGTACAGAGTCCAGCATGTTGAAAATGTGGATGTCCGGGCAAGATACGATCCAAATATCGGATCAAATGAATATCAAAGCCAAGACGGTATCATCACATAAAGGCAATATAAAAAGAAAAATAAAAACACATAATAAACAAGTTATTTACCATGTCGTACGTCTTACCGACAATGTCACGACAGGTATATTTGTTAATATGCGTTAGAAAGTAGTATTTTTTTTCACCCTCCCTGGCAGGAGGGCGAAATATTATTCTACTCGCTCGACAAAAATCCCATCAGGGTGGTCCTTTTCGTTAAAGAACCAAATACCGAGCGGGTAATCTTCAAGTGATACCAGGTACATCGTACCCTCATTGAATGCTTCAACAGCCAATACCACACCCGGACGGCGTGGACCCCCGTCCGTTTTGACTGTAACCCGATCGTTAACCTTCATATTTACCCTCCTGTCGCATTTACGCCAGTGTAGAACAAAACGCCGGAGCTGGCAGCGTCCCGCCGTTTAGCTGGCGATTTTTTCTACCGTCTATACTTAAGAACGGCATTGCAACGAGGTGACAGCATGAAAACGGCAAAAGAGTACAGCAATACCGTCAAGCGCGACGTCGATATTGACGTGGATGCGCTACTGGCGGCCATTAATGAAATTAGCGAAAGCGAAGTTCATCGGGTCGAAGATGAAGAGGGCCAGCGCGTCAGCGTTGATGGTCGCGAATATCATACCTGGCGGGAACTGGCGGAGGCATTTGAACTGGATGTCCATGATTTCAGCATTACGGAAGCGAATCGCTGAAGAAACATCCCGGCCGTAAAACGGCCGGGATAAAGCTTGCTTTCGCAAGAAGCACTTAAAATTCGTACACCAGGGAATCTGATGTAGCGCAACTTTATCGACAAAAACGGACGATGACAAGAATTATTGATCAGGCGAATAATTAGAAATACAACTGTATTCTGTTGGATACAATACTTCCGCCGCCTGCCCTTTTCCGAATGATAAGGAGCCGAAAATGCCGAGTCTGGACGATCCCTTACTGGTATTTACCGATGTCGATGGCACGCTGCTTGATAACCATACCGGCGAGTGGCAAGCCGCAGCAGAATGGCTTACCCGCCTTCGCGCGCAGTCAATCCCGGTCATTTTATGCAGCAGTAAAACAGCCGCAGAGATGATGGCCATTCAGAAATTGCTGCAACTGCAGGGACTGCCGTTTATTGCCGAAAACGGCGCCGTCATTCAGCTTGATGCGCAGTGGCAGGATCATGAGGATTACCCACGTATTATCAACGGTTCGCCCCATGCTGATATTGCCAGCGTACTGGCCCGGCTGCGCCAGCAGCATGGCTGGAAATTCACTACGTTTGGCGAACTGGATGAGCATGTGCTGGCAGACGTGACCGGTTTACCTCTGGCGCAGGCAAATCTTGCGCGTCTCCAGGAGGCGTCAGAAACGCTGATCTGGCGTGACAGCGACGAGGCGATGTCCGCCTTCGATCAAACCCTTCAGCAACTCGGTCTGCGCTTTGTACAGGGTGCGCGCTTCTGGCACGTTCTGGATGAACGCAGTGGAAAAGATCAGGCCGTTAACTGGCTCACGCGCCAGTATCATCACTACCGGGGCCAGCGCATGTTAACGCTTGGCCTCGGCGATGGCCCTAACGATGCGCCGCTGCTTGATAGCGTCGATTACGCTATCGTGGTGAAAGGCCTCAATCGCCAGGGCGTACAATTGCGTCAGGATTCACCCGAGCGGGTTTATCACACAATGCAGGAAGGCGCGGGAGGCTGGCGCGAAGGGATGGATCATTTCTTTGGCGCACCGTCCGTAGAGCAAACCTGATTGCGTCCGTTGTTTTTCGCGCGGTACAGGCGGCTATCAGCAACAGATTGCAGGGATTCGAAATCGTAATCGCCGTTCTCAGAGGCATCGCTGACACCCAGCGACACCGTAATGCGCAGCGTGGTGTCTTTCTGTACCAGAATCTCTTTCCCCTTGATTCGCGCGCGAATACGCTCGGCAACCCGGGCAGCCTGCTCCAGCGTGCTGCCCGGCAGCAGAATACAGAACTCTTCCCCGCCGACGCGCCCGGCGACATCCTGCCCGCCGATAGTATTGCTGATTATTCCGGCAGCATGAGAGAGCACCAGATCGCCAGCCTGATGACCGAAACGGTCATTAACACTTTTAAAGTGATCGAGATCCAACTGGATAACGGCAAAGGGCAGATTACTCACGCGCGCCTGTTCGGATAACGTTTTTGCCCGTTCAAAAAATGAGCCGCGGTTATACAGACGCGTTAGCGGATCGAACCACGCCTGCCACTGCAACGTGTTCTGCATGCTGTACATATTATTCACCATCCTGCGGATAATCCCCCACGAGAACAGCAGCATGCCGGTAAAGAGCAACCACAACAGCGACAGTGCGATACTGATACGCCCAAAATCGCCGGTTATCCCCTCCCGCAACGTGTGAATACGCACCAGTACGCCACCAAACTGTTTCAGCTTTTGCCAGCTAACATAGCGAGTACCGAGATGGATCCCACCGAGGGTATCGCGTTCCATATCCGCCAACAGTTGATTGCGTTCATTCACACTAAATACAGCCCCCTGCTCCGTCAGCGTGCTAGTCAGCAGATTAAAGCTGCTGTCATAAAGCAGATATTGCCCCCCTTCCTGCTCTTCACGCGCTTCGACCAATAAACGATTGATATCGCTAATAGGAAAGCTCAGCACCAGCACGCCATACCAATATTGCTGATAGTCCAGCGGCACGCTGGCAGCGACGAACCCGCGTGTTACGCTGCCCTGGCGCGCCTGATCGGTATACCAACGAACGCCACGGGCCCGATTTTCCTGCTGTTGCTGTCCCCGAAACCAGGGGCGCATCAGCAGGCGATAATAGGTCGGAACGATCTTTTCTTCACTCTCCACCGGGTTTGTCGAGATATAGAAACCGGCGCGAGAAACGTAATACGCCTGGCGCGGCAACATGGAAGCATTAGCGGAGAGACGGAACAGATAGCCGAGCTCCATCGCCGCGGTCAGTTCCGCAGGTAAGCGTTCATCATCACGGTTGAGGAGATCGCTTTGATTAACAAAATAATCGGATACGCCATAAATGGGCAGCGTGCGCGTATTATCAAGGCCGATTTGCCACTGCGACTGTGTGCGCCGGAGTCCGAACTCCTGCTGTACATTATTCAGTACTTTAAAACCGAGCGGCGTTTGTAGCGCGGCCTGCATGCCGTTGCGAAAAAAAAGCAGCCGATCCACACCACTCTGCATTTGCATGTCCAGCGCGTTACTGACATTTTCCAGCTCGCTGCGCTGGCTGGCGACGTAAGCTCCTTGCAGGACGATCACTTCTCGCCAGGTCAAAATCGTGGAGCACACCATGACAATCAGAAAGCAAAGGTTAACCACCCGTGCCGGGAGAAAATAACGCTTCAGAGTAATAAACGACCTCGGTTGTTTCACGACGCTGTTCTGCCGCACACGAGCTCCCTGGAATTCAGTCTGTATAGCCGCAGTCGATCTTTAGCACTGGCGTCGAATGGAGAACAATAAAAACGCCCAGCAATAGCCGGGCGTTTCTACTGGGTTACACCTGCTCGTGTGCCCTTTGCCTATCGCCAGGCATCAGTTCATCTTCACGAAAGGCTTCCCGTTTGACCCCGTAACCGTCATACCATCGGCACTCCACCATACCGCTGGAGTAGCCGGTAACGATCATGCGCGGACCACCCTCTTTTGGTATTACTTCATCGCTGACCAAAAAGACCATCACTGCCTCCTGTATCAGGGCGAAACTTTTTCACATTAGACGAAGTTTGCGGGTTTTGCATAATCACTGCGGCGAGATTTTACTTCGCCGCACCACGCAGATGCGTAACCCCTTTAACGACGGCCACGACCACCGCGCCAATGGCGAATCCCAACAGCAAATTAGCGATAACCGGTATCAGGGTCTGCAGCAACGCGTGCTGACCGGCCGCGAAATTCGCGATCGCATGGTGCAGCGGCGTTATGCCATGCACCACAATACCGCCGCCAACGAGGAACATCGCCAGCGTGCCGACCACGCTTAAGGTCTTCATCAGCCAGGGAGCCAGAACAAGCAGCCCTTTGCCCATCCCCTGCGCCAGCGCGCCTTTCCGTTCTGCCAGCCAGTAACCCATGTCATCGAGCTTGACGATAATCCCCACCAGGCCATAAACACCGATGGTCACCAACAACGCAATGCCCGATAAAACCAGCACCTGGTTGAGCAATGGCGAGTCGGCCACGATACCGAGCGTGATGGCAACAATCTCTGCCGATAAAATAAAATCGGTACGGACAGCGCCTTTGATTTTGTCTTTTTCGAACTGCTGCGGATCCTGTGCGGCCAGCGCCTCCAGCCGATGCTGCCGGGCTTCCGGGGTCTCTTTATGCTTACGAGCAGCCAGGGTGTGCAGCACTTTTTCCACACCCTCGAAGCACAAAAACGCGCCGCCGACCATCAACAGCGGTGTAATAGCCCACGGGATAAATGCGCTGATCAGCAAAGCCAGAGGCACAAGAATGACCTTGTTGAGCAGCGATCCGCGCGCCACACCCCACACTACCGGCAGTTCACGGTTGGCGCGAACGCCGGTTACCTGCTGCGCATTTAACGAAAGATCGTCTCCCAGCACACCGGCAGTTTTCTTCGCCGCCAGTTTGCCCATCACGGAAATGTCATCCAGCAAGGTGGCAATGTCGTCAAGCAATGTTAATAAACTACTTCCTGCCAAAATTTCTTCCTTTTCAGAGTTATCACTAAATAAAGTGCAGTATGCAGTAAAAAATCTATGGCGAGAATCACCCCATAGTGTCAACAAAAATTTAACAGCTTCTGCCGAATTAACCACTCGCAAGACGTATAGTTTTGACGTTTACTATAAGCCTCGTATCTTTTGTTGTGGTGGTTTATGCGTTTCAGGCAAGTTTTACCGCTTATTGGAGCGTTGTTTGCGCTCTACATCATCTGGGGTTCTACCTATTTTGTTATCCGCGTCGGCGTCGAAAGCTGGCCGCCCTTCATGATGGCTGGCATCCGCTTTTTATCTGCGGGTATCGTGCTGATAACCATTCTGTTGCTGAGCGGCCATAAACTGCCGCCGCTGCGCCCAATGCTCAATGCGGCGCTGATTGGCGTATTGCTGCTCGCTGTCGGTAACGGCTTTGTCACGGTGGCGGAACATCAGAATGTCCCTTCCGGCATCGCTGCGGTCGTCGTGGCGACCGTACCACTGTTTACGCTGTGCTTTAGCCATTTTTTTGGTATCGCGACGCGAAAGCTTGAGTGGGCTGGAATTGCTATTGGCCTGGCGGGGATCATTTTGCTGAATAGCGGCGGAAACCTGAGCGGTAATCCATGGGGCGCAGTCATGATCCTCATCGGCTCGCTAAGCTGGGCGTTTGGTTCGGTGTACGGTTCGCGGATTGAACTCCCGGGTGGGATGATGGCGGGCGCGATTGAAATGCTGGCCGCCGGGATCGTGTTGCTGGCCGCCTCAGCTCTGAGCGGCGAACACCTTAGCGCCATACCGCCGCTGTCCGGCTTTTTCGCCGTCGGCTATCTGGCGCTGTTTGGCTCTATCATCGCTATTAGTGCCTATATGTATCTGATCCGCAACGTGTCACCGGCATTAGCAACCAGCTACGCCTATGTGAACCCGGTGGTGGCGGTACTGCTGGGCACGGGCTTTGGCGGCGAACATCTCTCTTCCGTTGAATGGCTGGCGCTGGGGATCATTATCCTGGCTGTGGTACTGGTGACGCTGGGCAAATATCTCTTCCCGCCGCGCCCGGCTGTTACGCCTTGCGTGGAGAAGTAATCGCCATCGCATGAATCCCCTGAGTGTCGATCTGCGCGGTTTGTTGCCCCTCGCAGATCCACTCTTCCAGCCGCTCGCTCAGTGCCCCATCGCTCAGTTTCAGCTTGCCGCGCAATGCGCACTCCCACACCACCAGCACCCGCCAGCCCTGTTCAAGCAGCAATGCGCAGTCGCGCGCATCACGCGCCACATTTTTGCCGATTTTTTCCAGCCAGAAATCCGTACGCGTGGCCGGAATCTTAAACAGATAGCAGTTATGGCGATGCCAGTAACACCCGTGGGTGAAGATCACACAGCGATACTCATCCAGCACAAAATCAGGGCGACCTGGTAACGCGGCATCCTGTACGCGAAACGCCAGATCCAGCGATTGCAGGCAGGCGGCCAGCCGTTTTTCGATGGCCGTATCGCGCGTAGCGATTGCCCGCATATTCTTACTGCGCGTCGCTTTGTCATGAACATCCGCCATCTCTTTTCTCCCTTAAGTTGCTGAGGTACGAAAGCGCCGTAGCACCTCATCATCAATCCGTTGATGATCGCCCTGGAGTTCCGCGCTCAGTTTCGCCATGTAATGCACCAGAAAATCGGCGTTATGCGCAGCCAGCTCCCGCCCTTTTGCTGTCTGCATGGTGGCAGGCAGCTTCAGTAACTTACAGCGAAAATGATCGAGGGCGTAGGCTTTGTCGTCCAGTTCCCGCTCTGCGGCAAAGGGATCGTTGCCGTCAAAGAGCGCCGCGCCCATCGAACCGGAGACAGCAAACACGCGGGCCAGACCAATCGCGCCAAGCGATTCCAGCCTGTCCGCGTCCTGAACGATTTTGGCTTCCAGCGTGAGCGGTGCGATACCTGCGCTAAAGCTGTGCGCTTCAATGGCATGACGCACGGCTGGCACCGAGCCTGCGGGAAAATCAGGGAAGTCATTGGCCAGAATTTCAGCGGTTTTTTGCGCCGCCAGTACCGAGGATTGATGGCGTTGCGGGTGGTTTTTCGCAAAGCTGACAATGTCATGGAAATAGCAGGCAGCCAGCACCACCAGCCCATCAACCTGCTGCCCCAGCATCAGCGTCTGCGCGGTTTTCCACACCCGGCGAAAGTGCGACACATCATGGGCTGCATCAGCATGATTAAAGTGTTGCGTCACCCATTTATCGAAACGGTGTTGCCAGTCAGATAAATTCATTGTGCGTCCTGTCGATGAAAAGTCATTACCATAACATCTTCAGGCATCAGGATCGCGTGGGCGAGTATACCAGGCAATCGCGCCGAGTATCGCTCCCACCACGCCAAGCACCAGTACGCTGCTGAAGCTGTTGAACCCATCCGCGCTGGCTGCGCCCCTTGCGCCATTCGCGTTGCCCGAAGGCGGTCCAGGCAACCAGATATCGTTCAACAGGCTCCAGATAAACCAGACACAAAAAATCCAGAAAACCCATAACGCCAGCTTTCCCCCCAGACTTCGTTTCGCTTTATCTTCCATAATGTCGTTTTCCGCGCTGTTAAGGGTGAAAAGGAAAAGCTTCTTTCAATACGAATGTGACTACTTTCACATCATATCCCCAGAAAATGAATTTTAAAGATATATCAGCTTTATTTATATATTTTACTGTCACACGTCAGCTCGCCCTGTTTTGGTGCAAAGAAGTTCGTAAAAATAAACAGAATAAAAAAAAACAAAGTGCTTTAGTTTTATTTAAGGCTAAAAAATTAGTTTTCTTATTACAAAAACTGTGTAATTATCCTGACTCGTTTGTTATCCACCTTCCTTTCTTTATTTTTTACTGTCGCTCCTGTTTGACTTGTCCGATATTTATATGTCGGACTTTTTTCTTCTTATTAAAATAACCAACATCAATACCAATAACCCCTGAATTTACAGAAACCATAAATTTAAAATAACCATTAAAAACAAATGGTTGCAATGGTTCGCGAATCATAATCACATCGTGTAAAAACAGAATACCTACGATATTTCTCATTTTTATTACCTGACATCGCAGATAATTAAGGAAAAACAGGGAATAATCCTACTCAGCCCATCATGACGCTAAACATATTCTCAGACACCATGTTATTTATTGTACAAATAATTAATGGGAAAATATCATCCGGAATTATTTCTACACATAACACGACTAACGCGTAACGCTAAGGGTGCTCATCATTGAGAAACCGATCGGCAAACCTGGGCAGGAGCGACAAACAGCGGAAGTGATCCCCGATCGCACGCGCACAAGACAACGGTGACATCAACCTCTGTCGGGTTTCATTCGAAATGCGACTTGCCCACGCAGACAGCAGAATTCAGGCAGGAGCTTTACAGACCGATAACAAATAATATTGCACAAAATAGTGTGACTCTGTTCAATCCGCAATCTGCGCAATAGTGTTATTTATGCACAATCGTTTTTATATGAAGCAATTAAATTATGAACGCATATGAATTACAGGCATTACGCCATATTCTCGCGATGAGCATTGAAGAGTGCGCAACCTGGATTGCACCGGATAATACGGCAGCAGAGTGGCAGGCATGGGAAAAGGGAGAAAAAGCTATCCCAGCGGATATTGTTGAAAAATTGCAGGCGCTGAGAAAAAAAAGGCAATCGCATATTAACGCTCTCATCCAACGAATAAACAATCGCATTGGCAATAATACGATGCGTTTTTTTGTGGATTTGGCTGCGTTTCGGACGATATATCATGATGGGGATTATCTGGACTGGAAGGTTTATCAGTCAGTGGCCGCCGAACTCTATGCGCATGATCTGGAACATCTGTGCTAAAGACGTTTGTCTGATGACACCGCCAACGCTCCATTTCACCTTCACGCCGTAAATAAAATGAAAAACACCTATCTCTCGACTGCCCTGGGTCTTTATCTGAATTACCTGGTGCACGGCATGGGGGTCATTTTAATGAGCCTCAATATGTCTTCGCTCGAACTCCAGTGGCAGACCAATGCAGCAGGAGTTTCTGTTGTTATTTCCTCACTCGGTATTGGCCGGCTAAGCGTTTTGCTCTTCTCCGGAATATTGTCGGACAAATTTGGCCGTCGACCATTTATTATTCTCGGCATGCTTTGCTATCTCGCATTTTTTTTCGGCATCATCAACACACACAGCATTGTTGTGGCTTATGCGTTTGGCTTTTTAGCCGGGATCGCCAACAGTTTCCTCGACGCAGGAACCTATCCCAGCCTGATGGAAGCATTTCCGCGTTCCCCCGGCACGGCGAATGTGCTGATCAAAGCGTTTATTTCTGCGGGGCAGTTTTTATTACCGATGATCATCAGCCTGCTGGTATGGGCGGAAATCTGGTTCGGCTGGTCCTTTCTGGTTGCCGCTGCCATTATGATCCTCAACGGCCTGTTTTTACTCCGCTGCACCTTTCCCCCTCACCGTGCGCGCAAATCGCCACCGGTCGCAGACAGCACGCTTAAACACCACTGCTCCGTTATCGATCTGGCCAGCTACACATTGTATGGCTATATCTCAATGACCACGTTTTACCTTATCAGTCAGTGGCTTGCACAATACGGTCAGTTTGTTGTCGGCATGTCGTATACCGAGTCTATCAAACTGCTCAGCGTTTACACCTGCGGTTCGCTGCTCTGCGTTTTCATTACCGCTCCACTGGTACGGAAAACCGCCAGAACCATGGCGTTATTAGTGCTGTACACTTTTATCTCGTTTGTTGCCTTGCTGACAGTATGTCTGCATCCCAGCGTTGGGATGGTGGTGATTTTTTCGTTTGTTATTGGTTTCTCCTCCGCAGGTGGCGTCGTACAAATTGGCCTGACATTGATGGCCGCCCGTTTTCCTTACGCCAAAGGAAAAGCGACCGGTATTTATTACAGCGCGGGAAGCATTGCTACTTTTACCATCCCATTAATAACGGCACGCCTCTCTGAGCACAGTATTGCTGATATTATGTGGTTTGATACTGCCATTGCGGCTATCGGTTTTCTGCTGGCACTTTTTATTGGTTTACGCAGCCGTATGGCATCCAGGCGCTCGGTGAATATGGCACCTGTCGCCGAATAATCCTCCCGATGCAATATTGTTGATGCGCTTGTGCAAAATAATACGGACGTTATTTAGCGACACAATTGATAGCGTTCAGAACGATATAAAAGCCATTTCACTTCACATTTTATCATGCAATAAACCTGGTAAATTAAGCGCCATACTATGTATGGCCGAATGTTGAAAGAACGTAAAGTAATATCTAAACTCGCGGCCAGATATCACAGTAAGCGCTGCGGGAGAAAAAATTTAAAATCTGCACGGAGCTGTGAAAAATGTCTCAGAATAAGGCTTTCAGCACCCCATTTATCCTGGCGGTAATCTGTATCTATCTTAGTTATTTCCTGCACGGCATTAGCGTTATTACGCTGGCGCAAAATATGACATCTCTGGCGGCGAAATTTTCCACCAACAATGCGGGCATTGCTTATTTAATTTCGGGCATCGGTCTGGGTCGTCTGGTCAGTATTCTGTTCTTTGGCGTTATTTCCGACAAGTTCGGTCGCCGGGCCGTTATTTTATTGGGCGTCGTATTGTATATGCTCTTTTTCTTTGGCATCCCCTCCAGCCCGAACCTGATGGTGGCTTTTGTTCTGGCTGTCTGCGTCGGTGTCGCCAACTCGGCGCTCGATACCGGAGGCTACCCGGCGTTGATGGAGTGTTTTCCGACAGCGTCCGGCTCGGCGGTGATTCTGGTAAAAGCGATGGTTTCTTTCGGGCAGATGCTCTACCCAATGATCGTCAGCTACATGCTGCTTAATGATATCTGGTACGGCTATAGCGTCATTATTCCCGGCGTTCTGTTTGTCCTGATCACGTTGATGCTGTTGAAAAGCCGCTTCCCCGGCCAGCAGGTCGATGCCAGCGTCGCCAAAGCGCTGCCGCAGATGAACAGCAAACCGCTGCCGTGGCTGGAAGGCATTGCCTCGGTATTATTCGGCGTTGCAGCCTTCTCCACCTTTTACGTCATCGTGGTATGGATGCCGAAATATGCCATGGCATTTGCCGGAATGGCGGAAGCCGACGCCCTAAAAACCATCTCTTACTACAGCATGGGATCGCTGCTGTGCGTGTTCATCTTCGCCGCACTGTTGAAGACAAAAGTACGTCCTGTCTGGGCCAACGTCTTTAACGCCGGGCTGGCGGCTATTACAGCAGCTGTTATCTATTTGTTCCCGTCGCCACTGGTGTGCAATGCCGGTGCGTTTGTTATCGGCTTTTCCGCAGCGGGCGGCATCCTGCAACTGGGTGTGTCGGTGATGTCTGAGTTCTTCCCGAAGAGCAAAGCCAAAGTCACCAGCGTCTACATGATGATGGGCGGGCTGGCGAATTTTATTATCCCGCTGATTACCGGGTATCTCTCTAACATTGGACTGCAGTACATCATCTTGCTGGATTTCTTCTTCGCACTGCTGGCCTTCCTCACCGCCGCCATTGTCTTCGTCCGTTACTACCGCGTCTTCAATATTCCTAAAAACGATGTGCGGTTCGGCGAACGGTATTTTCAAAAAACAGCTTCCGTTCACGATAAATATTCAAGGAGTCTATGATGGATGTAACTGCAAAATATGAACTGATTGGCCTGATGGCCTACCCTATCCGGCACAGTCTGTCTCCGGAAATGCAAAATAAGGCGCTGGAAAAAGCCGGGCTGCCTTTTACCTATATGGCATTTGAAGTCGATAATTCGACATTCGCCAATGCCATTGCCGGGCTGAAAGCCTTAAAAATGCGCGGCACCGGCGTCTCCATGCCGAATAAACAACTGGCGTGCGAGTATGTGGATGAATTAACCCCGGCGGCAAAACTGGTTGGCGCTATCAATACCATTGTCAACGATGATGGCTATTTACGCGGCTACAACACCGACGGTACCGGACATATCCGCGCCATCAAAGAGAGCGGTTTCGACATCAAAGGCAAAACCATGGTACTGCTGGGTGCCGGAGGGGCATCAACCGCGATTGGCGCACAAGGTGCCATTGAAGGGCTGAAAGAGATTAAACTGTTTAACCGCCGGGATGATTTCTTCGAAAAAGCCGTCGCCTTTGCCCGTCGCGTCAACGAAAACACCGATTGCGTGGTAACCGTGACAGACCTTGCGGATCAGAAAGCGTTTGCCGCTGCCCTTGCTACCGCAGACATCCTCACTAACGGCACCAAAATCGGCATGAAACCGCTGGATGATCAAAGCCTCATCAGCGATATCAGCCTGCTTCGTCCGGGTCTGCTGGTCACCGAATGCGTGTATAACCCGCATATCACCAAACTGTTGCAACAGGCGCAGCAAGCCGGGTGCAAAACCATTGATGGTTACGGCATGTTGCTGTGGCAAGGGGCTGAACAGTTCAAACTGTGGACCGGTAAAGAGTTTCCGCTGGAATACGTGAAACACGTCATGGGCTTCGAAGCCTGAAAGACCGTTGAATAAGAGGTACTGAATGAAAACGGTAAGCGTAAAAAATCTCGTGATTGGCGAAGGAGCTCCCAAAATCATCGTCTCGCTGATGGGGAAAGATATCGCCAGTGTTAAATCGGAAGCGCAGGCCTATCGTGACGCGGACTTCGATATCCTGGAGTGGCGTGTTGACCATTTCAGCAATGTCGCCTCCATTGATGCTGTGCTGGAAGCGGTATTTGTCATCCGCAATGCAATAGCGGATAAACCGCTACTGTTTACCTTCCGCAGCGCGAAAGAAGGCGGTGAACAGGCGCTATCGGCGGAGCAGTATATTGCGCTCAACCGCGCGGCAGTGGATAGCGGTCTGGTCGATATCATCGATCTGGAGCTGTTTACCGGCGAGGCGCTGGTCAAAGCCATGGTGGAACATGCGCACGCGAAAAGCGTGAAAGTTATCATGTCCAGCCACGATTTCCATAACACGCCACCAGCAGAAGAGATTGTGCAGCGCCTGCGCAAAATGCAGCAACTGGGTGCCGATATACCCAAAATCGCGCTGATGCCGAAGAACAAAACCGATGTGCTGACCCTGCTTACCGCGACGCTTGAGATGCACGAACACTATGCCGACCGCCCGCTTATTACCATGTCGATGGCAAAAACCGGGGTCATTTCACGGCTGGCAGGTGAGGTGTTCGGCTCGGCCGCAACGTTTGGCGCGGTGAAAAAGGCCTCGGCACCAGGACAAATATCCGTTAGCGACCTGCGTATTGCCTTAACGATATTGCATCAGGCCTGAGAGAGTATATTCAGGCGGAACTAAACGTTTTCGCCCTACATTAAATAATGCCCGGACATGAATATTTTCAAATATTCAGCGGACGCGCTCGGCTTTAATTCACGGTTGAATACCGGCGAATAAAGCCAGATATCCGCACCGCACGGACATCCCAGGAGTCATTATGAAACCTGAAAGACCCTCACGCCTCAATGGACGCGTGACTGTACTGTCAGCGCAGGAAGCGGTGGAATATATTCCCGACGAAGCCACGCTGTGCATTTTAGGCGCAGGTGGCGGCATTCTCGAAGCCACCACATTGATCACCGCGTTAGCCGATAAATATAAACAGACGCAAACACCGCGAAACCTTTCCATTATCAGCCCAACCGGACTTGGCGACCGTGCCGATCGCGGGATCAGCCCGCTGGCACAGGAAGGCCTGGTGAAATGGGCACTGTGCGGACACTGGGGACAATCGCCGCGCATCTCCGATCTGGCAGAACAAGGTAAAATTGCCGCCTACAACTACCCGCAAGGCGTATTAACACAGACGCTTCGCGCCGCGGCGGCCCACCAGCCCGGCATCCTTAGCGATATCGGACTGGGCACCTTCGTTGACCCCCGCCAGCAAGGCGGCAAGCTGAATGAAGTCACCCAGGAAGATCTGATCAAACTGGTCGAGATCGATAACAAAGAGTACCTCTACTACAAAGCCATTGCCCCGGACATCGCGTTTATCCGCGCCACCACCTGTGACAGCGAAGGATATGCCTCGTTTGAAGATGAAGTGATGTATCTGGATGCACTGGTACTGGCGCAGGCGGTGCATAACAACGGCGGGATTGTGATGATGCAGGTGCAGAAAATGGTGAAAAAAGCCACGCTGCATCCGAAATCAGTGCGCATTCCGGGTTACCTGGTGGATATCGTGGTAGTGGATCCCAACCAGACGCAGTTGTACGGCGGCGCACCGGTGAACCGCTTTATCTCTGGTGATTTCACGCTCGACGACAGTACGCAACTTACCCTGCCCCTCAATCAGCGCAAGCTGGTGGCGCGCCGCGCCTTATTTGAGATGCGCAAAGGCGCGGTGGGAAATGTGGGGGTCGGTATTGCCGACGGCATCGGGCTGGTGGCGCGTGAAGAAGGCTGTGCCGATGATTTCGTGCTGACGGTGGAAACCGGGCCGGTCGGTGGCATCACCTCGCAAGGTGTGGCGTTCGGTGCCAACGTCAATACTCGCGCCATTCTTGATATGACCTCGCAGTTTGATTTCTACCACGGCGGCGGCCTTGATGTGTGTTACCTGAGCTTTGCCGAAGTGGATCAACACGGCAACGTCGGCGTGCATAAATTCAATGGCAAAATTATGGGCACCGGCGGGTTTATTGATATTAGCGCCACCTCACGAAAAATTGTGTTCTGCGGCACGCTGACTGCCGCCGGGCTGAAGACCGAGATTACCGACGGCCAGTTGCGCATTGTGCAGGAAGGCCGGGTGAAAAAATTCATTAGCACGCTGCCAGAAATTACCTTCAGCGGAAAAATCGCCCTCGAACGCGGGCTGGACGTCCGCTACATCACCGAACGCGCAGTATTTACCCTGAAAGAGGACGGTCTCCATTTAATGGAGATTGCGCCGGGCGTCGATCTACAAAAAGACATTCTGGACAAAATGGCGTTCACGCCGGTGATTTCTCCCGACCTGAAACTGATGGATCCACGCTTATTTATCGATGCCACCATGGGGTTTGTGTTACCCGAAGCGGCCAATTAACAGGAGTACGATAATGGATTTCTCTTTAACCGAAGAGCAGGAACTGCTGCTTGCCAGCATCCGGGAACTCATTACCAGCAACTTCCCGGAAGAGTATTTCCGTACCTGCGATCAGACAGCAACTTACCCACGCGAATTTATGCGTGCACTCGCCGATAACGGCATCTCTATGCTCGGCGTGCCAGAAGAGTTCGGCGGCATCCCGGCAGATTATGTCACGCAGATGCTGGCGCTGATGGAAGTATCAAAATGCGGCGCACCGGCATTCCTGATCACCAACGGCCAGTGCATCCACAGCATGCGTCGTTTCGGCTCCGCTGAGCAGCTACGGAAAACGGCGGAAAGTACGATGGAAACCGGCGATCCGGCGTATGCGCTGGCATTAACCGAACCGGGAGCGGGTTCTGATAACAACAGTGCCACCACCAGCTACACGCGCAAAAACGGCAAGGTCTACCTGAACGGGCAGAAAACCTTCATTACCGGGGCGAAGGAATACCCTTATATGCTGGTGCTGGCGCGCGATCCGCAGCCTAAAGATCCGAAAAGAGCCTTTACGCTGTGGTGGGTGGACGCGAAAAAACCGGGGATCAAAGTTAACCCGCTGCACAAAATCGGCTGGCATATGCTCAGCACTTGCGAAGTGTATCTCGACAATGTCGAAGTTGAAGAGAGCGATATGGTCGGCGAAGAAGGCATGGGCTTTCTCAATGTGATGTACAACTTTGAAATGGAACGCCTGATCAACGCCGCCCGCAGTACCGGCTTTGCCGAATGCGCGTTTGAAGATGCTGCCCGCTATGCCAATCAGCGCATTGCTTTCGGTAAACCAATTGGCCATAACCAGATGATCCAGGAAAAACTGGCGTTAATGGCGGTAAAAGTTGAGAACATGCGCAATATGGTACTGAAAGTGGCCTGGCAGGCCGATCAGCAGCAGTCCCTGCGCACCAGCGCTGCACTGGCGAAGCTGCACTGCGCCCGTACCGCACAGGAGGTGATTGATGATGCCATCCAGATTATGGGTGGGCTGGGTTATACCGATGAAGCGCGCGTCTCTCGTTTCTGGCGGGATGTACGTTGTGAACGCATCGGTGGCGGCACTGACGAGATCATGATTTACATCGCAGGACGCCAGATTCTGAAGGATTACCAGGATTAAAACTGCGCTGTAGCTCCCGGCGCGCCGGGAGCTACAGGAAAATTAATACAGCACTTTTTCCGGCACGTAAAAATCGGACAGATACTCTGATTCAACCACGTTATTTTTAAATTGCCGACGGTAGTCGCTGGGTGAGCAACCACCATGACGCAGAAAGAGCTTGGCAAAATGATCGACGTTCTCGTATCCCACGCGCCAGGAGATTTCGGCCAGCGAATTGTCGGTATTGGTCAGCGCAAATTTGGCTTCCGTCATCCGCCGCTGAATCACATAGTTGATGGGAGAAATACGGTATTCTTTAGTAAATTCGTGACAGATATAACTGACACTGGCGTGAAATTGTTTTGACAACTGTTCGAGCGTTATTTTTTTACGGTAGTTGTTATTCAGATAAACCAGAATATCTTTAATTAACGCATCTTTTTTAATATACCCCTGCTCCGATCGGTAAGCGTTTTTAAAGTTTTCGAAGTACAACACCGTCAGCGCATAAGCAAACGCATCATAGACCGAAGATGTTAATGTATTTTTACTTTGCGGCAACATTACGCTCAATTCATGAAAGATGCTGGTAATCACCTCTTTTGCCTGCCCGGCAGAAATGACCGGACACGAATGCGGTTGCAACAGTTGGTTCTCTTCCCAGCCGCGAAAACGAAAGCCATACAGCGCGCAGGTATAGGTAGTGGCAGGCGCGTTCGCATCGGAAGTGACGGCGTGTAACCGCCCCCGCTC
Source organism: Jatropha multifida (assembly GCA_948099535.1). NCBI lineage: Eukaryota > Viridiplantae > Streptophyta > Magnoliopsida > Malpighiales > Euphorbiaceae > Jatropha > Jatropha multifida. The sequence goes on along the minus strand of CANUEX010146351.1, from coordinate 10,048 downwards.
AATCACCACAATATCGTTCTCGTGCGCGACATACAGCGACGAATCAATGATTAATCGTGCAATCCCTTTTTTGACAAAAATAAGCTCAGTTTCATTATCGTGAACATGATGCCCGGATTCCCAGGTTGGGTCATCGCTGATGACAAAGCGCGAAAATCGGGGCGTTTCCCCCTGCACGAAAAGGGGTTCCACGGCATTATCAAAGCATCGCTGATACATGACAACCTCACATGTTAAGAATAATCCTGAACAAAATAATAAGGGTAAAATAGAGCGACTACTGCGGTTATTCAACACTCCTTCGCTGTTGCAGAACAAGATTATTTGCCCGGCATGCAAGATAATATGTTTACGCCTGAAAATTAATTTCTCTCACTTTTATTTTGCCTGGGCGATCTCACTTTTTTTGCAAGATTGTTAGCAACGAAAACAAATTGTCCCGTCGAAAAGCGCATCCCGCTATCGCACACTGTTTCCAGTCACTTTTTACTTTCCGTCGATATTGGCGCTACGTCCAATATTCGCCCGCGACTCACAGGAGATGCCATGAAAATAATAGCCTGCTTCAAACTGGTACCTGAGGAACAGGACATCGTGGTCACGCCCGACCACGCGCTCAGCTTTGACAATGCGGCAGCGAAGATCAGCCAGTTCGATCTCAATGCTATCGAAGCGGCGACGCAGCTCGCCAGCGATGATGATGAGATTGCCGCCCTGACCGTTGGCGGTTCGCTGCTGCAAAATTCAAAAGTGCGTAAAGACGTACTTTCTCGCGGCCCGGACAGCCTGTTTATGTTGCAGGATGCGCAACTGGAACATGCCCTGCCGAAAGAAATCGCCCAGGCGCTGGCGGCGGCGGCAGAGAAGATGGGCTTCGATCTGATGCTGTTTGGCGAAGGTTCCGGGGATCTCTACGCCCAACAGGTGGGCTTGCTGGTTGGTGAGATCCTGCAACTGCCGGTGATTAACGCCGTCAGCAACATCCAGCGTAACGGCGACAAACTCAGCATTGAGCGCACGCTGGAAGAAGAGGTCGAAGTGATCGAACTGACGCCACCCGCCGTTCTCTGTGTCACTTCCGATATAAACGTCCCGCGCATTCCTTCGATGAAAGCCATCCTTGGTGCGGGTAAAAAACCGGTCAACCAGTGGCAGGCCAGCGACATTGGCTGGAGCCCGTCCTCACCGCTGGCGGAACTGATGGAAATCACCGTACCACCAGCCACCACGCGCAAACACATCATCCTCGACAATGATTCACCCGAAGCGATTGCCCAACTGGCTGAACTCGTGAAAAAAGCCCTCAATTAAGCCCAACGGAGAAGAACACCATGAGTCAATTAACCCATGTCTGGGTACTGAGCGATAACGCAGAACGCTATGCCGAATTACTGTCCGGCGCACGCCTTTGGGGCCAGCAGGTACATGCCATCGTCTATGGCGCAGAACAGGTCAAGCGAGTCCAGTCTCTGGGCGCCGACAGTGTGATAGTGCTTGAACCCCACTCTGAACTGCAACGCATTGAAAATTTCGCTGAGACTCTTGCGGCGCGGATCGGGCAGGACGCTGCCGGTCAGCCATCATTACTGCTGATGGCCGCGACAAAACGGTGCAAAGCGCTGGGCGCGCGGTTGAGCGTGCAATTGAACGTGGCGATGGTTAATGACGCCACGGCTGTCACCATTGCCGACGGCAGCGTCTGTGCGGAACACCGTATGTACGGTGGTCTGGCGTTTGGGAAAGAGAAACTCAACGGCTCGCTCGCCATCATTACCCTCGCATCCGGCGTACTGGAGCCTGCGGCCGCAGATTCGTCGCGCACCTGCCCGGTTGTCACTGCGGACTATATTGCGCCGCGCCACGAGATCCGTTGTCTGGAACGCCGCGCGAAAACGCTGAGCAGTGTGGATCTGAGTAAAGCGAAACGCGTGGTGGGTGTTGGCCGTGGCCTGGCGGCGAAAGATGACCTTGCGATGGTACGAGAACTGGCCAGCGTGCTGGGTGCGGAAGTGGGTTGCTCGCGCCCGATTGCCGAAGGCGAAAACTGGATGGAACGCGAACGTTATGTGGGCGTCTCCGGCGTACTGCTGAAATCCGATCTCTACCTGACGCTGGGGATTTCCGGGCAGATCCAGCATATGGTCGGCGGCAATGGCGCCAAAGTGATCGTCGCCATCAACAAAGATAAAAACGCGCCGATTTTCAATTACGCCGATTACGGTCTGGTGGGCGATATCTACAAAGTCGTCCCGGCCCTGATCGGTGAATTGAGCCACTAAGATACGTATCCCGCAGGCGCTGCGGGAAGGGAGCATAACGCATGTCGGATGAAAAATTTGACGCCATCGTAGTGGGCGCGGGCGTGGCGGGAACGGTGGCGGCTTATGTGATGGCCAAAGCCGGACTGGATGTACTGGTTATTGAACGCGGCAACAACGCGGGCAGTAAGAATATGACCGGCGGCCGACTCTACGCGCACAGTATTGAGCGCATCATGCCCGGTTTCGCGCAGCGCGCGCCCATTGAGCGCACGGTCACGCGGGAGAAAATCTCCTTTTTAACCGATGACAACGCCGTCACCCTCGATTTTCAACGCGAGAAATCTGAGCTCGCGGAGCAGGCCTCCTATACCGTGCTGCGTAGCCGACTCGATCCGTGGCTGATGGAGCAAGCCGAAGAAGCGGGCGCGCAATTTATTCCGGGTGTCCGGGTGGATGCGTTGATCCGTGAAGGCAATCAGGTCACCGGCGTGCAGGCAGGTGATGACATTCTTGAGGCCAATGTGGTGATTCTCGCTGACGGTGTCAATTCGCTGCTGGGACGTTCTCTGGGGATGGTGCCGGCGCCCTCGCCGCACCATTATGCCGTGGGCGTGAAGGAACTGATTAGCCTGTCGACCACGCAAATCGACGATCGCTTTAATCTCTGCGGGAACGAAGGTGCCGCCTGGCTGTTTGCTGGCTCTCCATCGAATGGCCTGATGGGCGGCGGTTTTCTCTATACCAATCGGGAATCGGTATCGATTGGTCTGGTTTGCGGGCTGGGAGAGATGGGTCAGGCCCGGAAAAGCGTGCCGCAAATGCTGGAGGACTTTAAACAGCATCCAGCTATTCGCCCGCTGATTCAGGGCGGGAAATTGCTGGAATACTCGGCGCATATGGTGCCGGAAGGTGGTCTCGCGATGATCCCGCAACTGGTCAGCGACGGGGTGATGATCGTGGGTGATGCTGCCGGGTTGTGCCTCAATCAGGGCTATACGGTACGCGGTATGGACTTAGCCATCGCTTCGGCGGAAGCCGCGGCCAATACCGCGATTGCCGCCAGAGCGCAGCAAGATTTTTCGGCTCACGCACTTTCGGCCTATAAACGCGCGCTGGAGCAGAGCTTCGTGATGCGCGATATGCAGCATTTCCGCAAGCTCCCTGCCCTGATGGAAAACCCGCGTCTGTTTACCCAGTATCCGCAAATGGTGGCAGGCATCATGAATGATATGTTCACGGTTGACGGTAGCCCGAATCAGCCAGTACGCAAAATGATGATGTCTCACATGAAGAAAATCGGCCTGCTGAATTTACTGAAAGACGGCATCAAAGGGGCGACTGCACTATGAGCCAGGAGAATAACGTTAACGTTGACGTCAAACTGGGCGTCAATAAATTCCATGTTGATGAAGGCCATCCGCACATTATTCTGGCCGATAACCCCAACATTGATGAGTTTCGCAAACTGCTCAACGCCTGCCCTGCCAATCTCTACAAGCAGGATGCGCAGGGCAATATCCATTTCGACTGCGCCGGTTGCCTTGAATGCGGCACCTGCCGTGTGTTGTGCGGGGAAACCATTCTCGAACACTGGAACTACCCGGCAGGGACCTTCGGTGTTGACTTCCGCTACGGTTGAGCCCAAATCAGCCTGAAATTCATGCAAAAACATCCACTACGTTTAACGGTTTATTGACCAGGAAGAGTCCATGAGTGTCACGATAACGTTTAATGCTGAACGTCGGGAAGCGTACCGACGGCAAGGATATTGGGGCGATGCATCGCTGGGCGATTACTGGCACCAGACCCTGCGCGCGATGCCGGACAAACTCGCCGTGGTGGATAATCATGGTGATTCATACACCTATGCGGCGCTTGATCACGCCGCAAGTTGCCTGGCAACATGGTTGCTTAACAGCGGTATTCAACCGGGCGATCGCGTCGCATTTCAGCTACCGGGCTGGTGTGAATTCACGGTGATTTACCTGGCCTGCCTGAAAACCGGCGCGGTGTCTGTGCCGCTGCTGCCCGCCTGGCGTGAAGCGGAACTGGTGTGGGTATTAAATAAATGCCAGGCAAAAATCTTCTTTGCCCCAACGCTGTTTAAGCAGACGCGTCCGGTCGATTTGATCCTGCCACTGCAAAACCAGTTACCCTGGCTACAACGCATTGTCGGCGTGGATAAGCTGGCACCGGCAACCACGTCGCTTAGCTTCCGGCAACTGGTGCAGGAGAACGTCCCACTACTTGCACCGCGCGAAGTTCATGGCGATGAACTGGCCGCCGTGCTGTTTACCTCCGGCACCGAGGGAATGCCGAAAGGCGTGATGTTAACCCATAACAATATTCTCGCCAGTGAACGAGCCTACTGCGCGCGGTTGAATCTCACCTGGCAGGATGTGTTTCTGATGCCTGCACCGCTCGGTCACGCAACCGGCTTTTTGCACGGCGTCACCGCGCCCTTTCTGATCGGTGCTCGCAGCGTATTGCTGGATATTTTCACCCCGGAGGCCTGTCTCGCACTGCTGGAGCAACAGCGTTGCACCTGTATGCTCGGCGCCACGCCTTTTGTGTATGACATCTTGTGCGCCCTCGGCAAACAGCCGGCCGATCTTTCATCGCTGCGTTTCTTTCTTTGCGGTGGAACCACTATCCCCAAAAAAGTGGCGCAGGGTTGTCAGCAGCTTGGGATCAAGCTGTTAAGCATTTACGGTTCGACGGAGAGTTCGCCCCACGCGTTGGTGAATCTCGATGATCCGCTGCCGCGCATGATGAATACCGATGGCTATGCCGCTGCCGGTGTGGAAATTAAGGTGGTGGATGAGTCTCGCAAAACGCTGCTGCGCGGTATGGAAGGAGAAGAGGCCTCGCGCGGCCCGAATGTGTTTATGGGCTATCTGGATGAGCCGGAACTGACTGCCAGGGCGCTGGATGACGAGGGCTGGTACTACAGTGGCGATCTCTGCCGGATGGACGACGCGGGCTATATCAGCATTACCGGGCGTAAAAAAGATATTATCGTGCGCGGCGGCGAGAACATCAGCAGCCGCGAAGTGGAAGATGTGCTGTTACAGCATCCGGCCATTGAGGATGCCTGCGTGGTAGCGATGCCCGACGAGCGTCTGGGGGAACGGTCATGCGCTTATCTGGTGCTGAAAACGCGGGAGCCACCGCTACGCCTGGAGGATGTGGTGGCTTTTTTCAGCCGTAAGCGGATGGCGAAGTATAAATACCCAGAGCGCATCGTCATCGTCGATAAGCTGCCCAGAACATCATCCGGTAAGATCAAAAAGTTCCTGCTGCGCCAGGACATCATCCAGCGGATGAGCAAAGAGAGCGACTGCACCAGCCCGCAAAGGCGCTACTCGCACTCGTAGCGTTGCATAAGATGATGGTAATAAACGCATCCGTAAATGACGCCTGGTAAACAGATGATGAGCGTCGTTTCCGACCCTGCGGCAACGCGACCTGCCGGTTACGTTGCCACAGGATTTACTGACAAGTAAATGGCACGGGATTGGCGCTATCAGTATCAGAGAGCGGAGAAAGGTTCCGTCTTGCCACCTGTATTCTATCCGGTAATAACCGTACGATATTGATTCGGTTGATTTTTAGCACGGGGTGCGACTTGAATGCCGTTTTTCATTACATATCGTGTCCCTTTAAAATCTCTTTTAATATCCCCTTTTATTATCTTGTATTTTCCAGGTGTATAAGAGGTGCCATATTTCAGATCGTAAATATATTGCCCTTTATCACCGGAAGAAGACGGGCCGCTAATATAAGAAAATGAAATCCCATCCCTGAGCATTTTTTCACCAAGCACCCGCAACCATTCTCGCTCGCCAATATGGCAACAATGGAATTTTAATACCCCAATGCGTTTCAAACCCCATAGTTTGAGATAATAAATAAAATCGTCTGTCATTTTTGCATAGCGCAATCCAAACTCAGTCGAATGACTGACGATAATTAATTTATCATTCTCACCCATATCGGCGCAGAAATCCCTTACGAAGCCACCGAACAAAATATCCCTGTAATCTGGATATCTTTTTTTTATGAAAGCATAGGTATCCGGCTCGGTGTACTTGAGATCATCAAGAATAATGCATCTAACCTTTCCATATTTCCACACAGCCGGGATACTTGTCGTCCCATAACGCCTTAAAAAATCAAACATAGCCTCTCCGATTAATAATAAAATTAGCGAAACTGGTAAAAATAAGTTGAACGCGAGAAAAACCCAGGTCAATAAAACAATCAAATTAATATTTAAAGATATTTTTATTTGAGCTTATAAGCACAGAGATAATAAGCTCGGAAACATTTACATACTTCAGTTATTACCTTCAGCCATGGCAACTTCCAGTAATAATGAAAACGATAGTTAATAATAATTGTAAGAAGCAATATTACTGATTGCTACAATTAACATCTTATTTAAAACAGTATTTCTCAGGTCAATATAAAGAAGAGATAAACAGCACGGAACACTCACTGCTGACAGGAAAAAGAGCGAATGCAGATCGCTGTTAAGTAACGCAGAGCCAGCGCATAATCATTGTGCCCGGCAGGTCAAATGTGCGGCTTCGCAACGCAAAGACATCAAAAGGAACGCGTGCACTTGCGACGATAAAAATGGTCAAACCAGAGCGAGAGGAATCTGAGGGTAAAAATAATAAATCGCATTACGTTTTATGAGATATGTGCACATGACAGATTTATCCATGATGTGTAACATTCATGAAGTACAAGCGAGGCATTTCCGGAATAAAATCAGTAAGAAACAACCGATTGGGTGAAGTGGCGGAGAGAGGGGGATTTGAACCCCCGGTAGAGTTGCCCCTACTCCGGTTTTCGAGACCGGTCCGTTCAGCCGCTCCGGCATCTCTCCGTTCAGATGGTTGCCATGATGCCAGGTAATTTGGCATTTTAACAGACCCTGTCCCGTTAATTTGGTTCAAGTGGCGAGTTTGCGAGCAAAACGATGATTAAGTGGCCCTGGAAAACAAAAGACTCCGCTGATGAGGCGACGTTCCCGTGGGAAGAAGCACTAAACGCCCCGGTATTAGCAAATTTATCGCCTGATGAGCAGGTTAAACTTGTTCAGCTTGCGGATCGCTTTTTACAACAAAAGCGGCTGGTTCCATTACAAGGATTCGATTTAGACGCCTTAAAGAGCGCGCGCATCAGTCTGCTCTTTTGTCTGCCCGTGCTGGAGCTGGGCCTCGAATGGCTGGATGGTTTTCACGAAGTGTTGATTTACCCGGCTCCGTTCGTGGTGGACGATGAGTGGGAAGATGATATCGGCCTCGTGCATAACCAGCGCATGGTGCAATCCGGTCAGAGCTGGCAACAGGGGCCGATTATCCTTAACTGGCTCGACATTCAGGATTCGTTTGATGCTTCCGGCTTCAATCTGATTATCCACGAAGTTGCGCATAAGCTGGATACGCGTAATGGCGACAGAGCCAGCGGCATCCCGCTGATCCCACTGCGTGAAGTGGCTGGCTGGGAGCATGATTTGCGCGCCGCCATGGATAATATTCAGGATGAAATCGATCTGGTGGGAGAAAGCGCAGCCAGCATTGATGCCTATGCGGCAACCGATCCCGCAGAGTGTTTCGCCGTGCTGTCGGAGTATTTCTTCAGCGCTCCCGAACTCTTCGCCCCGCGTTTCCCGGCATTGTGGCAACGCTTCTGCCACTTCTACCAGCAGGATCCGCTCAACCGCCTGCGCGGTCAGACCGGCGGTTACCACGAAGGGATAAACCAGGTACATTAAAACAGCACGTTGTGCTTTAATTAGCCAATTGAATCAGCGGGTTAAATTTAGTATTGACACACCAGTACGGGGCCAGTACTATGCGCCCCGTTCACACGATTCCTCTGTAGTTCAGTCGGTAGAACGGCGGACTGTTAATCCGTATGTCACTGGTTCGAGTCCAGTCAGAGGAGCCATCTTTCAGTTCTCATGCATCCTTGCGAATCTTTATCTGATGTTGATTCAACAGGTTAGCGTGAAACCCCTTTCCCGATGTCTTTTCTGTTTTTCCTCCGCATCGGGAAATGTTAGTGGTCTGCTTCAGCTCAACTATAGAGTGACCAGCAACACTGCGTAACGGCACCAGAATCCACAGTCTTAAACCTTCCCGTAACCTTATAAAGTCTCTGATTCACACGGTCTGCACCTGTATGCCAATCCAGGCGGCTCACATCTTTGACATCTCAAATATCATATTCTTGTCCGCTGGTTTCATTGAGGGACTGAGTCACATTATCAGGGTTCAGCCGATCAGCGATTGAAAACTGAATGCACTAATCTGCGGGGCTCCTGGACTCAATAAGCAGCACTTCCCCTATATCAATTCATTTCCTTCGCCCGTGAACTACCGCTGCGAATAGATACGCAGGCAATCCTTAAGCCCTAATCATTTGAATAAAATCATAACGCGTAATCTTTTCCTTATAACGAGGAAAAATGGCAGTAATTATGCAAAAACAATAAGTAAATTCATTATATTTTCACAAAACCGCCCCACTCTCCCCATAAGAAGGTTGACAAGTGCAGATGAATTAGTATGATCATACTAAGCCATCCGTCAATAAGCTTTCCGTTGAAGATTTTATAAAATAAAATGGCTAAGACCGGAAAAATAAAAGATTAACACACCTTTCATCCTCAAAATGATTAATAATAACAATGAAAAAATCAAAAGCTAAAAATTGTTTATTAATATGCTTCTCAATTCTCTTTTTTAGCATGTTAATAATGTTATCTTCGTTCTATTTTTCACGTCTGACCGAGTATGTGTTATTCAATTACTTGTTTAGATACAGTATTGTTGGTGTAGTTATAGGATTGGCTATCATACACATTACATGCATATTGCTCACAGGTTATCTTATTTACCTTTTATTTAGAAAGTAAAAATTCAGGCAGTCGCATTTTAAATAAAATTTATTTTTAAGTAATAGTCACAAAAAGAAGTAAAAAGCCCTGTTATTCCTGCGTAAAAAAGTTGTTATATCTAATATCCCCAGAGCCAATATTCGAATGATTATACGTATCTAACATAGAAGTACCTCTGATTTCCTTTCCCCTAATACAGCCAGTAGTCGTCTTAGTTAAAAAATCTTTTTCACCTGAGGTGAAGAATTCAGATTGTTCTCTGATTTCATCTGTCACCTCAAGCTGAATAGATAAAAGTTAAATGACGGCAATTGGCCGTCATTTCTTGATTCAGGTGCTATGCTTTCCAGCCGCCACCGAGAACTTTATAAAGAGTAACCTGCTGTGTTATTTCACTTAAACGAGTCGAAATTTCAGTTTTCCTTGCCTGAAATAAAGATCGTTCAGCAACAAGCACATTGAGATACCCATCCACACCTTCCTGATATCGGCTATTCGCAAGAGTGTAGTAACGTTGATTTGCCGCGGTGTCTTGTACCCGAGCAGCCAGTTCATGTTTATAGGTCGCTTGACCCGCCAGAGCATCCGAAACCTCCTTAAATGCCTGCTGTATAGCTTTTTCATAATTTGCTATTTCAATTCTTTTGGAAATTTCCGCAACGTCAAGATTGGCTTTGTTTTTTCCCCCATCAAATATTGGTACGCTTATGCTGGGAACGAATGACCAGGCAGCCGTGCCCCCTTCAAGCAAATGTCCAAGACTATCTGAAGCCGATCCTCCGGAAGCAGTAAGGCTGATGGTAGGAAAGAAAGCGGCTCTGGCCGCGCCAATATTCGCATTAGCTGCCTTAAGGGTATGTTCGGCAGCAAT